>CM068957.1:153425567-153435734 GCA_035128595.1 Eptatretus atami | reverse complement strand
GTTGAGTGTGGTGGATGGTGTTGAAAGTGCTGGTGGATGGTGTTGAATGTGCTGGTGAAATGTTGGAATGCGTGGATGGTTTGAAGGGTGGTGATTTGAGAGTCGGATGGTGTTAAAGTGCTTGTGGATGGGTTGGGTCTGAGAAAGTGTAAGTGCTGGTGGATGTGTGAGTGCGGTGGTGAGTGGAGGTGTTGAAGTGCTGTGGATGGATGAGTGTAGAGTATGTGATGCTGGTGGATGGTGTTGAATATGCTGGTATGTTGAATGTGATGTAAGTGCTTGGTGTATGAAGTTATTGCAATCGAAGGTGTTGAGACTCGTGGATGGTTGAAGTGCTGGTGGATGTGACCTGTGAGGTTTGAAGTGCTTGATAAGTGCATGTGGATGTTGAAGTGCTGTAGTATGTAGTGCTGGATAGTGTTGAAGTGCTGGTGGAAGGTGTTGAAGTGCTGGTGGTGATGTTGAAGTGCTCGAGTGTTGAGGGTGGATTTGTTGAAGTTCTGGGAGTGTGAATATGATGAGTTGAAGTGCTGGGCGAATGTTGAAGTGCTGGTGGATGATGTTAAGGTGCGGAAGAGTGTGAAGTGGTGATATGTTGAAGTGCTCGTGGATGGTGTTTGAAGTGCTGGTGGATATGTTGAAGTGCTGGGAGGTTGGAGTGTGGATGTTGAAGTGCTGGTGGAAGTGATGATGTTGTGAAGTGCTGTGGAGTGTGGTGATAATGGTGCTTGAAATGCTGGTGGAAAGGTAGTGAAGTGCTGGGATGGTGTTAAGTGCTCGTGGATTGTGTTGAAATGCTGGTGGAAGGTTGAAGTTCTGCGTGTGAGTGGAAGGTGTGGTGTTGAAATGCTGTTGTGTGTTATAGGCTCTGAGGTGTGAGTGGCTGATGGAAGCTGGCTAGGGGGAAGGTGTTGAAGTGCTGGTAGGATGAGTGTTGGAAATGTGCTGGTTGGATGGATGTTTGAATGTGATGGACTGTGTGTTGCTAGTGATGTGTTGAAGTGCTGGTGGATTGGTGAATATGCTGGTGGAGTGGTAGTTGGGATGATGAGTGCTGAATTATTGGTGGATGGTGTTGAATGGTGACTGGTTGAGCTGGTTGATGAGTAGGTGTGAGAGTGCTGGTGGATGATGTTGAAGTGCTGGGGGATGCATGGTGTTGAATCCTGGCTGATGGGTTGAAAAATGTCGTTGGATGGATTTGGAAGTGCTGGTGGAAGTGATGAAGTGCTGGTGTGGATTGATGTTGAAAGTGCTGGTAGATGGTGTTGAAGTGCTGGTGGATATGTTGAAGTGCTGTGGTGAAGGAAGTGCTCGGAGGGTTGAAGTGCTGGGTGTGTGAAAGTGCTGGAGTTGAAGTGCGTGAGATGGTTGAAACGTGGTGATGTGATGCGGGTGATGGAAGTGGTGGTTGTGAAGTGCTTTGGTGAATGGGGTGGTTGAAGTTGTGGCTGTTGTTGAGTGCTTGAAGGGATAGTGCTGTGGACGTTGAACTGCGTGGGTGGAAATGGAGGTAGTGAAGTGCTGGTGGAATGGTGTTGAAGTGCTCGTGGATGTTGTTGAAATGTGGTGGAAGGTGTCGCAGTGGCTGGTGGATGGTGTTGAAGTGCTGGGGGTTGGTGTTGAAATGCCTGTAAAGGAATGCGTGTTGGAAGCTGCGTGCGGTGAATGGTGGATGGTGTTGAAGTGCTGGTGGATTATGTTGAAGTGCTGGTGGGATGGTGGTGAAGTGCTGTGGATGATGTATGTGGGATGAGTTGAGTCTGTGGATGGTAGTTGAAAGTGCTGTGGATGGTGTTAGAAGTGCTGTGGATGAGTTTGAAGTGCGCTGATGGGAGGTGTTGAGTGCTGGTGGATGATGTGTCTGGATGAGTGAGTGGGTGGATGGTGTGAATTGTGAAGGTGCGATTGGTGGTTGAATGATAAGGTGGCGCTGGTGAGATGTGATGTTGAGAGTTGAGTGCTGGTGGATGGTGTTGAATTGCCTGTGATGGATGTGATTCTGTTGAGATGTGGTCGCTGGTGGAGGTTGAAGTCTGGTGGATGATTGGAGTGCTGTGTGTGAGGTGATCTGTTGAAGTGCTGGGAGCTGAGTGTGGAGGTGTAAGTGCTGGTGGAAGGTTGTTGAAGTGCTGGAGGGTGGAAGGTGAAGTGTTGAAGTGCTGGTGGATGGTGTGAATGCTGGTGGATAGTGTGAAGTGCTGGTGGAATGGTTTGAAGTGCCTGCGTGGATTTGTTGAAATGCTGGTGGCTAAGTGTGAGCTGCTGGTGGAGGATAGTTGAGTGCTGGTGGAATGGATGTTGAAATGCTGGTGGAAGGTTGAGTGGTGGAGGTGAGGCTGGTGGAAGGTGTGAAGTGCTGGTGATGGTTTGATGCTAGTGCTGAGTGGAGTGAAGTGCTGGTGGATGGTGTTGAAGTGCTCGTGGATGTGTGTTAAAGTGCTTGATGGTCTAAGGGTATTGGTGTTAAGTGCTGGTGGTATGTTGAAGTTGCGTGGGGATTGGTGTTGAAGTGCTGGTGGATGATGTTGAAGTGCTGGTGGCTGGTGTTCGAAGTGCTGGGTGATGTTATGAAGTGCGTGAGGTGGAATTGGAATGTTGAAGTGCTAGGGACTGTGATTGGTGAGGTTGAATGTGGTGGATGGTGCTGATTAGTGCTCTGTGGATAGTATAAGTGCTGGTGGATGGTGGAGCTGTTGTGGATGATGTTGAAGTGCTGGTGAGATGGTGTGAAGTGCTGGTGGAAGGTGTTGAAGTGCGTGTGGAGTGATGTTGAAGTGCTCGGGATGTGTTAATAGCGTGTGGATGGATATGTTGAAGTCTGGGGAAGGTGTTTGAATTCTGTGTGGATGATGTTTGAAGGCTTGTGTGTTGAATGTGCGAGTGATGTTGAAGTGCTGGTGGATGTGAGTTGGAAGTGCTGTGAGATGGAGTGCTGATGTTGAAGTGCGGTGGAGGTGATGAAAGTGCTGGTGGAGTGTGAAAGTGCTGGTGGACTGGTGTTGATGTGTGAAGTAAGTGGTGCTGTGGATGGTTGAATGCTGATGTTTTGATGCTGGGATGGTATAAGTATTGTTGAAGTGCTGGGGAAGGTGTTGAAGTGCTGGTGGATGATGTTGGAAAGTGCTGGGATGTGAAGTGTTGTTGATGATGTAAGTGCGATATGGGTGGGAAGGTGTTGAAGTGGTTGTTAATGTGGTGGAAGGCGTTGAAGTGGTGGTGGATGGTGCTGAGTGCTGCTGGTGGATATATATAAAGTGCGAGTTAGGTGGAGGTTGGTGCTGTGATTGAGCTGCTGGTGAGGTGTGAAGTGGGATGGTGTTGAAGTCTGGGAGTGCGTCGGGAGTGTAAGTGTGTGTGTGATGTTGGATGTTGAGTGCTGAGTTGAATGCTGTCGTGTGTTGAAGTGCTCGGGAGAGTGAAGTGCGTGAGTGCTTGGTGATGGAAGCGTGTGTTGAACTGGTATGTGTTGAAGCGTGGAGAGTGGTGGTTGTATGTGGAAGTGCGTGGATGTGAAGTGCTGAGGTTGAAGTGCATGGTGTGTGACTGTGAGGTGTGAAGCCTGGGATAGGTTTGACTGGTGGAAGGCGGAAGTGGGAAGTCTGACGTGTGGTTATAAGTGGGTGGATGTGAGTGCGGGGAGGTGTAATGAAGATGAGATGCGGAGGAGTGGGTGGAGTTTAATGTTGGATGGTTGAAACTGGTGAAGGTGGATATGCTGGTGGATGGTGTGAAAGCTGGTGGGCGTAGGGTGGTGTGAGTGTTGGATAATTAAGGCATTGAATGCTGGGAATGATGAGCTCTGGATGTGTTCAAAGAGCTGGGGGATGGTGCGGAGCTGCTGTGGAAGGTGTGTGAAGTGCTGTGGATGTGTTGAAGGCTGGTGGGATGATGTTGAAGTGCTGGTGGATGGTGTTGAAGTGCTGTTGGCATGGTGTTGAAGTGCTGGTGGATGAAGTGTTGAAGTGCTGGTGCGAGATGTTGAAGTGCTGGTGGATGATGTGAAGTGCCTGGTGGATTGGTGTTGAAGGCTGGTGGATGGTGTTGAAGTGCTGGTGGATGGTGTTAAGTGCTGGTGGAGTGGTGTTGAATGCTGGTTGGATGGTGTTGAAGTGCTGGTGGATGGTGTTAGAAGTGCTGGTAGATTGGTGCTTGAAGTGCTGGTGGATGTGTTGAAGTGCTGGTGGATGGTGTTGAAGTGCTGGTGGATGGGTGTTGAAGTGCTGGTGGATGGTTGTTGAAGTGTTGGAATGTGTGGGCTGGTGGATTGGTGTTGAAGTGCTGGTGGATGGTGTTTAAGTGCTGGTGGATGGTAGTTTGAAGTGCTGGGATGGTATGAAGTGCTGGTGGATGATGAAGTGCGCTGGGTGATTAAGTGTGATGGATGGTGTTGAATTTGGGTTTCTGTTTTTTGCTTTTTTGTTTGTTTTTTTATGTTGGTTTATGTTTTTTTTTGTGTGTTCTCTTGTAAGTGCTGGTGGATAGTGTTGAAATGCTGGTGGAAAGGTGGTGAAAGTGCTGGTGGATGGAGTTGAGTGGCTGGTGGATGATGTTTGAAGTGCTGGTGGATGGTGTTGGAATTCCTGGTGAAGGGTGTGAACTTGCTGCCGTTGATGATGTGAGGTTGCTGGTGCGATGATGTTGAGGTGCTGGTGGATAGTGTTGAAATGCTGGTGGAAGGTGGTGAAGTTGCTGGTGGAATGATGTTGATGCTGGTGGATGATGTTAAGGCTGGTGGATGGTGTTGAATTCCTGGTGATGCGGCTTGTTGAATTGCTGGTTGATGATGTTGAATGCTGGTGGAAGTGTTGAAGTGCTGGTGTAATGATGTTGAGTGCTCGGGATGTGTTGAACTGCTGGTGGATATGTTGAAGTGCTGGGGAAGGCGTTGAAGTGCTGGGGAAGGCGTTGAAGTGCTGGTGGAAGGTGTTGAAGTGCTGGTGGAAGGTGTTGAAGTGCTGCGTGAAGGTTTGAAGTGCTGTGGAGTGGTGCTGAAATTGCTGGTGGAAGGTATGAAGTGCTCGTGGATGGTGTTTAAGCTGCTCGTGGATGTTGTTTGAAATGCTGTGAAGGTGGTCGAGTGCTGGGGATGGTGTTTGAAGTGCTGGGGATGGTGTTTGAACATGCTGAGTGGAAGGCGTTGAAGTGCTGTGGATCGGTGTGGAGTGTGGTGTGAAAGGTGTTGAAGTGCTGGTGGATGAGTTTTGAAGTGCTGGTGGATGGTGTTATGTGCTGTGGTGAGTGAGTTGGTGATGTGTTAAGTGCTGTGTGGATGGTGTTGAAGTGCTGTGGATGGTGGTTGACAGTGCTGGGGATGGTGTTGGAAGGCTGGGTGTATGCTGGTGGAATGGTGTTTGAAGTGCTGATGGATCTGTTCAAGTGCTGGGGATTGGTGTTCAGTGCTGGTGTTGAATGAAAGTGCTGTGGATGATGTTGAAGTGCTGTGGATGGTGCTTGAATTGCTGATGGATGATGTTGAAAGTGGCTCAGTGATGGAGTTGAAGTGCTGGTGGATGAGTGAAGTGCTTGTGGATTGATGTTGAAAGTGACTGGTAGATTAGTGTTGAAGTGCTGGTGGAAGGTGTTTGAAGTGCTGGTGGATGAGTTTGAATGCTCGTGGTGTTGTTGAAGTGCTGGTGGATTATGTTGAAGTGCTGGGGGAAGTGTGTTGAAGTGCTGGTGGATGATGCTTGATGTGCTGGGGCTGAATGTTGAATGGCTGTGGATGATATTGAAGTGCTGGTGGATGATGTTTGAAAAGTGGCTGGTGGATATGTTGAAGTGCTGGTGGTAGGTGATGAAGTGCCTGGTGAAGTGTTGAAGTGCTGGTGGATGTGTTGAAATGCTGTGGAAAGGTAGTGAAGTGCTGGTGGATGGTGTTGAAGTGCTCGTGGATGCTGTTGAAATGCTGGTGAGGTGTTGCAAGTGCTGGTGGATGGTGTTGAAGTGCTGGGGATGTGTTGAAATGCTGGTGAAGGACGTTGAATGATGGTGGATGGTGCTGAAATTCTGCTGGTGATATATAAAGTGCTGCGTGGATGGTGTGAAGGCTCGTGGATGTGTTGAGTGCGGGTGGATGGTGTGGAGCTGCTGGGAAGGTGTTGATGCTGGTGGATGGTGTTGAAGGTGCTGGTTGATGTGTTGAAGTGCGTGGGATGGTGTTGAGTGCTGTGGATGGTGTTGAATGCTGGTGGATGGTGTTGAGTGCTGGTAGGATTGTGTTGAAAGTGCTGGTGATGGTGTTGGAAGTGCTGTGGAATGGTGTTGAAGTGCTGTGGAAGGTGTTTGGAATGCTGGTGGATGGTGTTGAAGTGCTGGTGGATGGTGTTGAAGTGCTTGTGAAAGGTGTTGAGAGTGCTGGTGGATGGTGTTGAAATGCTGGTGGAAGGTGGTGAAGTGCTGGTGGATGTGTTGAAGGCTGGTGGAAAGGTTGAAGTGCTGTGGATGGTGTTGAAGTGCTAATCGATTGTTGTGAAATTGCTGGTGAAGTTGTTGATTGTAGTGGATGGTGTGAAGTGCTGAGTGGTGTGTGAGTTGAAATGCTGGTGGAAGGTGTTGAATGCTGGTGGATGGTGCTGAAGTGCTGCTGGTGGATTATGTAAAGGCTGGTGGATGGTGATTAGAAGTGCTGGGGAAGGTGTTGAAGAAGCTCGGGATGTGTTGAGTTGTGGATGGTTGGAGTTGGCTGGTGGATGTGTTGAAGTGCTCGTGGATGGTGTTGAAGTGCTGGTGATGGTGTTGAAGTGCTGTGGTGGTGGAGTGGGTGGTGGTTGAATGCCTGTGGGATGGTGTTTCAAGTGCTGGTGAGACGGTGTTGAAGTGCTGCGTGGATGGTGTTAAAGAAGTGCTGTGGAAGGTGTTGAAGGAGCTCGTGGATGGTGTTTGAAGTGCTGGGATGTGTTGAAGTCTGGTTGATGATGTTGAAGTGTGCTGGGTGGATGATGTTGAAGTGCTCGTGGATGATGTTGAAGCGCTGGTGGATGATGTTGAAGTGCTGTGGATGGTGTTGAATGCTGGTGGATGGTGATGAAGTGCTGGTGGATGTGTTGATGCTGGTGGGATGTGTTGAAGATCGGTGAATGGTGTTAAATTTGCTGGTGGATGGTGTTGAAGTGGCTGATGGTGGAGTGAAGTGCTTGTGGATGGTGGTTGAAGTTTGCTGGATAGGTGTTGAAGAGCTCGTGGATGGGGGTGAAGTGCTTGTGGATGGTAATGAAGTGCTTGAGGAGTGTGTTGAAAATGCTGGTGGAATGGTTGTTGAAGTGCTGATGGATGAAGTTGAAGTGCTTGGGTGAAGAAAATGGTTGGGGGGTTTTTAAAGTGCTGGTTGAGGTGTTGAAGTGCTGGTGGATGGTGTTGAAGTGCCGGGGTGGATGGGTGTTTAAAAATTGTTGGGGAATGGTGTTAAATTGTGGGTGGAGTGTTGAAGTGCTGGTGGTGGAGTTGAAGTGCTGGTGGAAGGTGTAAATGTGATGGTGTGTTGAGGTGCTGGTGCTGGTGTTGAATGCTGGTTTAAAGGTGTTTGAGAAGTTGCTGGTTGGATGTGTTTGAATGCTGCTCGAGGATGGTGGTTGAAATGTGGTGAAGGGTGGAAGTTTGGTGGATGTGATTGAGTGCTGGCTGGTGGATTATTAAAGTTGTGGTGATGAAGTTGAAGAGCTGTGTGGATCGTGTGAAGTGCTTTGGGATGTGTTAAAGTGCTGGTGGAAGGTGATGAAGTGCTTGGTTGTATGGTGTTTGAGTGCTGCTGCTAGGATTATGCAAAGTGGCTCGGTGGAAGGTGTTGAAGAGCTCTGGACTTGTGTGGTTGAAGTGCTCGTGGATGGTTGTGGAACTGCTGGTGGATGGTTTGAAGTGGCTGGTGGATGATGAAGTGCTGGTGAAGTTGTTGAAGTGCTGGTGATGGAGTTGATTGCTGGTGGATGATGTTTGAAGCCTTGTGGATGGTGTTGAAGTGCGGGGATTATATTGAAGGGCGGGGAAGGTGTTGAAGTGGCTGGTGATGGTGTTGAATGCTGGTGAAGGGTGTGAATGTGCTGGGATTATATTGAAGAGTGCTTTGTGAAAAGTGTTGAAGTGCTGGTGATGGCTGTTGAAATGCTGGTGGAAGGTGTGAAGTGCTGGTGGATGGTGTTGAAGTCTTAATGATTGTTGTTGAATGCTGTGGAAGGTGTTGAAAGTGCTGTGTGATGGTGTTGAAAGTGCTGGTGGATGGTGTTGAAGTGCTCGGTGCATGTGTTGAAGTCTGGTGGATGGTGTTGAAGTGCTGGTGATGGTGTTGAGTGCTGGTGGATGGTGTGGAAGTGCTGGTGGATGGTGTTGAAGGTGCCCTTGGTGGGATGGTGTTGAAGTGTGTGGATCGGTGTGAAGTGCTGTGGATGAGGAATGGCTGGGGATACGAAGTGCTGGTGGATGTGTTGAAGTTGGCTGCTGGAAGGTGTTTGAAGTGCTGCTCGAAGGTGTTGAAGTGCTGCTGGAACGGTGTTGAAGTGCTGCTGGAAAGGTGTTGAAGTCTGGTGGAGTGTGTTGTTGCTGGTGGAGGTTTGAAGTGCTGGGTGGATTCTGTTGAGTGCTGGTGGAAGGGGTTTGAAGTCTGACAGTGATGTTGAAGTGCCTGGTGGATTGGTGTTAAAGTGCTGGTGAGTGTTGAGAGCTCGGGGATGGTGTTGAAATGCGGTGGGAGTGTTTTGAAGTTGCTGGTGGATGGTGTTGTGCTGTGGATGGTGTTGAAGTGCGGTGGATGGTGTTGAAAAGTGCTGGTGGATGAGGAATGCTGGCGGATGATGAAGTGCTGGTGGATGATGTTGAAGTGCTGTGGATGAGTTGAGTGCTGTTGGAAGGTGTTGAAGTGCTGGTGGATGGTGTTGTTGCTGGTAGATGATGTTGAAGTTTGCTGGTGGATGGTGTTGAAGTGCTGTGGAAGGTGTTGAAGTGCTGTGGATGGTGTTTGAGTGCTTGCTGGTGGATGATGTTGAAGTGCTGGTGGTGGATGTTTAACTGCTGGTGGACGGTGTTGAAGAGCTCTTGGATGGTGTGACGTGCTGGTGGATTGGTGTGGAACTGCTGGTGAGGTGATGATACTGGTGGATGGTGTTGAAGTACCGGTGGATGATTTGAAGTGCCGGTGGATGGTGTTGAAGTGCTGCTGGAAGGTGTTGAAAGAGCTCTGGCGATGGCGTTGAATGCTGATGGAAAGGCGTTGCAGTGCTGGTGGATGGTGTTTTGCGGTGGATGATGTTGAGGTGCCTGGTGGAATGATGTTGAGGTGCTGGTGGATGTGTTGAAGTGCGTGGATGGTGTTTGAGTGCTTCTGGTTGGATGTGTTGAAGTGCTGGTGAGCATGGTGTTAACTGCTGGTTGGACGGTGTTGAAGAGCTCTTGGATGTGTTGACGTGCCTGGTGGATGGGTGTGGAAACTGCTGGTGGAAGGTGATAGTACTGTGGTATGTGTTTGAAGTACCGGTGGATGATGTTTGAAGGCTGCTAGGAAGGTGTTTTAAGAGCTCGTGATGGTGTTTGAAGTGCTGTTGGATAGTGTTGAAGTGCTGGTGTATGATGTTGAGTCTGGTGATGTTGTTGAGTGCGAGTGGATGAGTTGAATGCTGGTGTGATGTATAAGTGCTGGTGGATGATGTTGAAGTTTGCTGGTGGATATGTTGAATGCTCGTGTGATGTTGAAGTGCTCGTGGGATGATGTGAAGTGCTCTGGTGGAATGCGTTTGGAGTGTGGGATTGGATGGTGATGAAGTGAGTGCGGATGGTGTTGAAGGGCTGGGGATGGTGATAATTCTGGTGGATGGTGTTGAGTGCTGATGGATGGATTGAATCTGTGGATGTGTTTAAGTTCTGCTGCAGTGTTGAAGAGCTCGTGGATGGGTGAAGCTGCTGGTGGAATGGTATTGAAGTGCTTGAGGATGTGTTGAAATGCTGTGGAAGGAGTGAAGTGCTGTGCATGGTGTTAAGTGCTGGAGGATGGTGCTGAAGTGTGCGGGTGGATTATGTAAAGTGCTGGTGATCTTCTCTTGGGAAGGTAGTGAAGTGCTGGTGGATGGTGTTGAAGTGCTCGTGGATGTTGTTGAAATGCTGGTGGAAGGTAGTGAAGTGCTGGTGGATTATGTTGAAGTGCTGGGGGAAGGTGTTGAAGTGCTGGTGGATGATGTTGAAGTG
>CM068957.1:153349323-153365903 GCA_035128595.1 Eptatretus atami | reverse complement strand
TTCATATGGAAAATTTACAACCAACACCATACACACATCACCACACCACACAACACACACCACACCAACCGGCGAATTGCGAAGGGAGCAGACGGCACACTGCCATCTCCCTTGCTCCCTGAACAGAAACACTGTCACTGAATGATAGGATGTTCATTAGACACTGTGTTGTCCCCATGGATCATTGATACTGTGCACCAGAATAGCACTAATGTCCTTGACTTTAGCAAGAAGCCGTGGATTAGGGGCTGTTGTAGTTTGCCCAGTTCCACGAGGCTCATCCGCCAGACTTGTATTCCAACCTCGTGTGTGCAAAGGATGATGACATGTGCTTGTTATGATCTGCTGAGGATATCCAGATGCAGTCTACCGATTTCAGTTCCTCCAAACCGACCACAGCTGTTCGTAGCAAACTCTGAGAGTCTTGCAGATTAAACCAGGAAATGTACCATTCCCAGGCCTAGCGGATGGTTTGTCAATGCCTCAGTGATCAGAGGGTAGCTCGATCAGTTTGTGAACAGCTGGAGTGATATTGGGTCTGGGTGCTGGCGGAAATCCTGAAGAGGTGGAATGTCTTCAAGACTACCATGCCTTGATTTGCCTGGATGTCTTGAACCCACTTCTCAGCGAAGAAGAACTTTGTCTCCCAAGCATTGCGATACCAATTGACCAGACTCACAGCTACAGGCTAAAGGCACTGACGCTGTGTCAGGAGATGAAGCATAAAACTGTACGTACGCTGAGTCATCTCCAGTGCCATCACAAACACATGTCAATCACTGTTGCCACACTTTATAATTGTGCGCTAAGCCTCGTGCAAAGTATGATCATTATAAATATGAAGGATTAAACTGACAGGGTTACAACAATGGAACAAATGGACATAGGACTCGTGTAGACAAGATCTAAAAAAAGAATACTTTACGGCACCTCAAAGAACTCAATAAAAAAAGACTAGAAAGAGAATCAGAGATTGCAACCCTTGCCATTATTTATTTGTTGGTGTTAGTGTATTTTGGGTGTGTATTTGTCGTGCTTGTGTTTGTTGCATGTTATTCTTAATAAAGTAAGAACCTAATTAGAACTGCACTTATAGCTGCTGCAGTGATGATTGGTACCAAGAGTCCCACTTTGATGCAACCCCATCATGGACAATCCTGACCATACCCATCTTTTAATTATTCAATATTTGAAGGATTCAAACAACTCCAATTCAAATTCAAATGGAAGACCAAATAGGAATTCCTGAATTGAATCAGAAGGACCTGCAAGCAAAAGAAAGATAATTCACTCAGGACGAACCTGAGATGGATCGCATTCAGCCTGCTACTCTCCACCCTCAACCCATACAGCACAACCAAGTGTCGCTGCTATGCAAACAAATAAACAAAAAAAGAACCCAGACTCAAAATTTAATAATTTGGCTGCCAACAATGTATCCGATCAAGTTGAAATTTTAAACATGTATTCCCAATCACTACTTCAGATCATAAATGTGATGTTTTATGTCGACTTGATTATGGCTGCAACACCAATGACACTATGATGTCATAATTATCAATAATCATTTTTTGTGAGTAGTCGCATCTGTTGTGAAATATTTCGTCTCAACTAACAAGCCGGTGCAGAGAAAAAATCACGAATTCTTGTAGACAAAACAAACAAACAGACAGACAGACAAATATAACAAAGGACCAAATGCAATACCCTCCCTCAGCAAGGGATAAAATGTATGGGACCTACAATAGGACTCCATCAAAATATAACGTAAACCTACAAAACAAAACTTCAATCAAAATATAATATGACCATACAAAGAGACTCAATAAAATAAACTGCATGGACCTATAAAATGGACTTCAATCAAAAGATACTGTGGTGAACCTTAACAAAGGCGGACTTCAATCAAAAATAAAACTGTCAGACCTCCAAAAAAAGAGGAATTCTATCAAAATAAACCTTCGGACCTAATAAAAAGACTTAAATGAAAAATAACTTTACACGCATCAAAAGCGACCTTGAATGAAAAATAACTTTACAACATACATAAAGAGACTTTCAAATCAAAAATTAAACTCTATGAATCTCCAGTAGAGGCTTCAAGTCCCAAAAATAAATACTGTACGACCTACAAAAGAGGACTGAATAAAAATAAACTGTATGGGACCAAAAGAGGATTTCATTGAAAAATTAACTCATTGGACCTCAAAAAGAGTATTCTATCAAAATAAACTGTATTGATCTGCAAATACATCAATCAAAATAAACTTACTACCTACAAAAAGAACTTCCAATTAAAACTAAACTGTATGAATGCAAAGAGGAGTCAATGAAATAAATTGTATGACTACAAAAGAGACTTCAATTAAAATAAACTGTATGACTTTCAAATAGACTTCAATTCATAAAAAAAACGTATTAGACATAAAAAGAGACATCAATCAAAATAAAACTTATGGACCTCAAAAAGGACTTCAATAAACTAATAAACATTTTGGCCGAAAAAGGGACATAATTAATAAATAATAAACGTATAGACATGAAAGAGACATCAATCAAAAAATAAACTGATGGACATATAAAGAGAAACTTCAATTAAAAAAACAAAAACTGTATTGACCACCAAGATACTCTATCAAAAAAATAGAACTGCTATTACCCTGAAAAAGAGAACTTTCTCAAAATAAAATAACCTGTACGGACCTACAAAAAAGACTTCATCAAAAATTTACTGTATGCAAATTTTGAGTGCAAAATTTGATAGTCACATGCAGGTAAAATTCATATTGTCCAAGAACTGCAAAACTGGAGTCTTTAGCAGTGTTAATAAGTGATTTGTCTTCTACAGTGCATCTAAACAGTAACCTTTAAATATTCGTGGGGGACGTCCTGGAATATTGACCCGATTTCAAAACCAAAATAGTAAACCAATTCTTAAGTGAAATAAGGGTTAGTTCCAGTTGTCCTGGTATTTGAAAAATTATTGAGAAAGCTGGTGCAGAAAATTAAACACATTCATAATTTAAACTAGAACGCATCTCGTTGAGTACAACCTCCATCCACAAATGCTATCCACGAGAACCATATTGCCAATACATTTTTGAAATATCATTGATATATTATTGTTTGGTGCATCTTTCATGTGAGATCACTTCTAGAATTAATAATTTTCGTGTCCAATCCACATCGATCTTCACCAAAAATAAAGCAATTTTTCTAGTCAAACAACCCAACCTGTCCACCAAGTTTCATCCGAATGCTGTCCACAACTTTTTGAATACAGCTATAATTAGTTTACCATCTCTCCAATGTGAAGAATTCACTTTAAAAATTTAAATATCCAATCCGATCTGTCACCAAAATCTAATCATTCTCCTTGTCACACACCAAACTGCCACAAATTCATCGGATCCGTCCATAACTGTTTAGATATCCTTCACAACAGCAGAATCAAACAAACAAAGAGAGGGGAAAGACATAACCTCCTTCACCTTCATGGTGAGAGTAATAAAATGTAAATTAAGTAAATCAGCTTATGATGAAGTCCCCTCTAACGACAAACTTATAAGCAAACTCAGACCCAATTCCAAGCCAGCCACTGCTAACCACAACCAAACACCTAGCTTGATAGTACACTCTAAATTACTTAGTTAATAATAAAACTCTATCTTTATGAGCATTCCCTTCCCCTGCCCCTCTCCACTCCCTGCTAATCCTGCCAATTGTTTCCATGGTATTCATTTTTCATGTTTTGCTTCTTTTGCCTTCATGTTGATTCCAATCCTTGTGTTTCCCAGACATTGCGATTCTCTGTAACTTATGAATGACTTCAATTCCTTCATTTTCTACCTACACACTCTATGATTTCTGCTGTATTGTACCAGAGAGAATCAAGACCCAAGACAGTCGTGAATTTTAATCGCTTGGAATTACCCCTGCGCACTGCAGATTGCCACGTATCGCAGAGGATTTCCGAAAGCCCTCAACGAAACAGAAGTTAGAATTTGATCAAATACCGGACGCAATGCTACTCATTTCTATTTACTGTGGAATCTTTAACACTACAAGCGGAAGTTAGAATTGGACAACCAGCATTAACTTCTCTCTCCACTGGACGTTAAATCCTCAATGATGCAACTGTCCGCCTGTGACAGCACCACCAGATCAGTTGACGATTGAATTGAGTCGATGACAGATTGAAGTCGATGCACGCATCACAAATCCCCACCCTTCCCACTTAGCAAGGTTCAAAGATGGCAAAACGTTTAGCAGGATTGACCCAATATCAAAATATGAGTTGCATCTTTCTCCATTAGACCCTCTGCACAAATCCTGGACCACCTTCTTACGCATAACGGAGGAAATCCAAACAAATCGTGACGTATTTCATGTGTCCCCAAGTTATTGCATATACATTCATAAAAAAAAAAAATGTACAATGTGCCATAATTGCATTTTTGTTCTTGGCATTTGACTCCGCCCGATGGCGACAGGCCAAAATTTTACTGCTCTCACACCTTCTTGTCTTATGTGATAACAAACAAGTTTGGTGAATTTCTGTCACAAAGTTAGATCGAGATAGTGGGACAGACAGACACGCATTACACGACAGAGTAAACCCGTGTGGAAACCCATGGGATTACATTGTGACATTTGACATCTGAGTTAGATGCTCCGCACAGAAGTTTATCAAATGGTACTTGCAATTCGTCAGATCCAGATATGATGTATAATCTAACATTGATTTATTCAATAATGTGAATACATCGTCCATGCACAATGTGAAATGTGATAATTCCACGTCAGTAGAACGACTTCCAAGACTCAACCCCCCTCCCCACCGCTACCCCTCTCTCCCACTTCCTCCCCCCCCCATCTCCCACTCTTCCTCCCCCCCTCGCCCACCTCTTTCCCCCCTCTCCACACTCTTCCTCCCCCCTCCCACACCTCCTCCCCCTCTCCCACACTCTTCCTCCCCCCTTTCTCTTTCCCACCCTCTCTCTTTCCTCTCCCCTACCTTCCATTCCCTCCCCACATATGTCAGACCAATACATTAAACCGCTATTAGAATGCATTTTTGTATAAAAACACAAATTTCGTCTGATTTTTCTTCACCTTTTATGCTCAACCTGAGTCTTAAAACCATCTCAGCAGCTACAAAGAATGAATCAGATATCGAATTAGATTGAAGATTAAAAACCGTGAGAGAATCAAAAAGCACGAGCCTTACAAAGAGCCAATTACAGCCTGAACACCTATACGAGTGAAACAAAATGGCAAATTGATTGAAGCTCTGCCTTAACATACAGGACAAGAGGATTAGACAGACTGGCAGAGAATATACAAATATGTTGATTCCCCCTATATTTTTAAAAAAGAGGATAATATATCGGTTCTGGAATGAAACATCATCACTCAATGGTAACCTGTGATTGTGAAAATACAATTGACTAGTCTTGGCTATGTCATGACTATGTTAACCCATTATAATGTAATTCCAAACTTTAGTTTGTACTTTTTGTAATGTATTAAGCATTTCTTCGTCTTTTTTACGCGGATCACTCACATCCTCTGCAGATCTTATGCCTAAGTGCTATCTCACAGCTGTTTTTTTGAAAAAAGTGTCTGAGTTAGTCTCGCAGCTGGTCCTCCTCCTTCTCAGTCTTCATCACAACCATCACAAAGATACTTTACTACATCAGGTGAGTATTATTAGTCGGCAGATGTTCCCTGCTATGTCTGCAATCCTTTCATTTTTTTCAATTTATTTATAGTTTATAGTCAAGAAAAAAAGCAATACCGTTAGTTCCTTGCTGTACCAGAAACCTTGGTGAGAAAAATTACAAGTTAATCAACAAACTACTTTATAACACCACCTGTAAAGCTTCAAAAATCAAAAAGGCAAGTACCACTTTGATCCAGTACACCACTTGCTGTGCAGAGAAGTATAACATCTTACATGGATGACAGGCTGTTTGTCAGAGATTAGAAAATAAATAATTCCTGAGGCCAGCTGCAATATGACACTCCACTACTTGGCTCTGATGGTGATAAGTCTTGATAGTCTGTAGAGACATATCCCTTTTGAACCTTTCTTGGATAGGACGGTGTTTTTAACTTCCAAAATTAGAATTTGCCATCCAAAAGACCCATAAGAGAAGATAGAGGGATATAATAAAACCTTACCACATCCTGAGATTAGCAGGTATTCGCGTTACACTGTGAAAGAGTGTTCAAGCTATAAGAAACTTCTCCACTTTGGGGGCAGCCAGTTTGTAGAATCTATTTCATTTCGGGATGCAATGACCAAATTGCCACCCATTCTACCTCTATACTATTAAGGGAAACAGAACAGGATGGTACAGCAACATGGTACTCCCTAAAGTGTGTAGTGGCATGTTACATAACCCAGTTCGTGTACATCCTCATAACATATCATGCAGTGGACATCAAAGTGCCATGATTAATTGTGAGTTTATCCTACACCCAGAACAATTCCATTGCTTTGACAAATGCCAGAAATGTGCTGCAAATTGACAAACGCACCTCTTATCCACAAGAACGGTTATAGATTAGAATGCTAGTATCACTTTCACTCAGGCTTCGACGCCAGTTAAGCACGCTTTATCAACTACTTGTCCACCAGGGTCTCTCTCCATATTCAATCACTCACTTAGAAATATCTAACATTTTCTGTCTGAACCTGCTGTGACCCACCAGGATTCCATATTGCCATCTGATCCAAATAAACTCATGCCCAAAACATACTTCTATCTTGCCTCGAAGTTAACCATACCCTGTAACTTTCATTTCAAATATTGTTCTATACACACGCACCAGCTCATGAGGTGCATACTTGGACCCCCCTACACTGATCCCTGAGCCCCAGACCAACAAAACTCCACAGCCTGGAGGTGTCAACCATCTGCAGAGCCGATTGGATTAGTCAACAGGTCCTCGCACCTATTACGTCTGTTACCTGTTGGTGATCTTAATGCCTCAACAAAGTTCCGCTCCCTCACGCGCACCCAGTACTTATTACAGCTGAGCAGAACTTGGGATTCAGCAATTGCAATCAGCGAGCCAATAGTGGCAAAACTTCCCATCTATACATGGTCTTGCAGCAATGAAAAAGCACATCGCAGTGGTTTGAAAAGAACACAATTATATATTATTTAAACACACACAGAGCAATCACAAACACCTATTTTACAAGCAAAGAACAGCATCTTATGCCACATCAGCAATCATCAAACAAAGTGAAGACAAAAGACACAAAAAAATATTTACCCCTATATGTTATTCCTTACACAATTACTTAACAACAGACATCACCATCTTCATTCCTGGAAGAAGAAAGAATAAATAGGAGAAAAGGTGAGCAGAGTAGTGAGACTCCTTCCTTACCTCACCAACTGTCAGGTTGGCGTCCAGCCAACTATTGGAGGAGTTGGTGTTTATAGTATGATGTTGTGGGTGTCTGTGTCAAACGAGTTTGTGGAGTGCTATATGAGTTCGGAAGCCTAGAACTGCACTTCCTTGGTCTGCTTCTCCACTCTGGCCCGCATGACTCCACTCCGCACCTCGAAGTATCCCAGTGCACAGTAGTCTAATACTCTGGCCCTTGCATCGACAACAGCCCCCGGCCATCAAGAACAAGCCACAAATGACTAGTCCTCTTTATAAGTCCACACCGGCATGACCTTAGAGCGAGAAAACATCATTGAGCATCTTCCTCATCGCGCGTTGCCCGACTGGGTGGTGCAGCAATCGCTTTGAAAAACTTCTTCCTTCATCACACCGATGGCCAGTCCTTCGCTCCCCTCCGCAACACGTACTCCCATATGTCCTTTTACCACGTGGCTTGAAAAAGAAAAAGAAGAAAAGAAGAAAGAGAACCTGTCCCGCCAGACAAAGGTATTCAGGGAAGGAAGAATGAGGAAGTATTTGATCGCCCAGAGATTAATTCTCCGGTGAAAACAGAGTATTGTGTATAATAAAAGAATGAGTGGATTCGAGTTCGAGGAGATGTTACAATGACCAAAAGACCGAAAAAACTCATCGTTTAGAAAAAGACTGATGCTGAAGATGGTGTTGAATTAGTCTGGTAAGCGTTGTTGTGGATGAGAATGATGATAGAGGAAAACCACCGGGAATACACAGAAACGAACGTTGGATTGCATTTCCCCCAAACCCGCTTAGGAAGAGCAATGGCTACCTACCACATAAAACAAATGAAATAACTCATCTGGGAATGCTACATTCATAGAACTGCTCTACCCTGGGGAACATTCCAAAACCCGCACAGTTACGTCCATCTTACAAATACTACAACACAAGAGAAGCTATTGGCATCTCAATGGTTGCCAACCTATGTTGGTTTGCTTCTGCTTCTCCTTTTAAATGTTCTGTGTCAAGCAATGTAAGCACAATACCATTTTAAAAGTCTTTGTATACTCTGCATGGTTCGAACTTTCACCCTGCCAATCACAGGTATGCTCAAACCATTTACACCACCCAGTCTTGTTATAACTATCATTTGATTTCCTGATACTTCTCAATATCTCATTGTGACAAGCATCCATCACATCCTTTACATTGCTTTTTCAAAGGAATGAAAGTCGTTCTGATTATTGTGGATTGATGATTCTGCTTCTATATTGTTGGTATTTGTTGGTCTTAACATAATGATGTGTATTTAATAAAAGCATTTGTAGCCGTATTGTCTTTAGATTAATGACAAGCAACACTTATAGATTTATTTTAAGACTATTGATGGAAATACTGAGAAAAGCCCTGTGAGAAAACCCCCTATAAAAACCCCTATGAAGAACCCCCCCCCCCCCCGATGAGAAAACCCCCGATGAGAAAACCCCCAGAAAACCCCACAGAGAAAAAACACCCGATGAGAAAACACCCCGATGAGAAAACCCTCCTGATGAAACCCCCCCCCCCCCCCCGATGAGAAAACCCCCCGCATAGAAAACCCCCTGATGAGGAAACCCTCCGATGAGAAACCCCCGTGAGAAAACCCCCTATGAGAAAAACCCCCCATCAAGAGAGTGGCAAGCCTGAACATACAAAAAATTATAAATATACATAGAGAGAAATGGCAATTTGGAGAGGAAAAGAGGAAACTACTACATAAGAGACTATGTTTTACCGTGTCGAGAACATCTTCACGATTCGTCCATGAATGAAATGACATCAGAAACATCCTTGGTGTTCACACCGGTAAGACCTTCTATGTGTCAGGGAAATCTGGCCTTCAAGTCAGGCCTTCATGCCATCATCTCCGTGCAGCATCCTCTCAACATCTGTCGAACTGGCCTATCGGCTACTCTTTCACCTGAATCAGCACAATGTGGCAGAAAAGCACCTAATGTCGTTGGAGTGATACATCCTTCACTACCAGTGTGTGTAAATACTTTCATTATTCTCCTTTCTTGTGTCAAGAATGAGTATATAACGACTTGAATCGTTATCTTCTTTCATTATTCATGACAGTTCGGCTTGCTTTCATACTGTTGGTTAAACTTCAAATATCTGTCAAGTTTTCCACATGCCTTTAATAAATCTCCTTGATGAGGTAAAACTAGGAACCTGTAAATGTTGTCAAAGTTCAGACAGTGTTAAGACTAAGGTTCATTTCATCATATCGATCCATTCTATAGTAACCAAAGTATTATTTGCAATAATTACTTTGAGTGATTTCTGTCCCAGTGTCCAAGAATGACCTTTTATTAACTCGGTAATCTGGCCGCTCAAGGGTCCCACTCGTATGTTTCGTGAACAGTTTCATCAATGCATCCATTGAGGAGTAAACATAGCTTGGCCCTCCGCATGCCCTGGGTGCTCATAACTCCACAGGTCACGAACATTAGAACTTTCCCAACCCCACTTTAAATTTGATTTGGGAGTGCGTGTGCGTTGCTTGCGTGTGCGTGCGACAATCTGTATTATTCATTGTTCAACTAGAATATGTTTCTTAAACAAATCGCAGTCCTAGGTTGCTTAGTGTAGGTCGGCTTGATCCGAGATCCTAGTCAACCCCGTGCCGCGAATTTTAAAAAATACACCGAGAGTTGACTCAGCCTTCATCCCTCCGAGATCGGCACAAATAGCACCATTACTTAATGGGACACTGCATCGCGGCATAAGCGTCTCCAACCAATGACAACCAGCACCACAGCTCACTCATAGAAAAACACAAATCTCATATCCTGATCACCAAAATAAGAATCCCACTGATATGTATTTACCTCCAAAACCTATTTATTGAAATGGCACATGCTGACTACATCTCCTTAGTAAGCTGTGGATCCCTGATCCCAACATATTCTTAAAGACAACAGTTGGCAGCCCACGTGCTCACCAAAATAATGGGAAACTTCACAGAAAATCTTCTCAGCCTGCAACACGAGTTCAACACTGCAAAGCACGCAGCGATTCACCCTATGTCCTCATCCTCGAAAAAAAAAAAACCGGGGCCAAATTTGTTCATGCAGCACCCATCATCTACTTCGCCGATTTCTATTGCATGCACGCCACCATTATTATGTGCTGTTTGCACCACAGGGTCTGAACTGGAGTATTAGCCAAAGCGTCTACCCTTCTCGAACCCTTATCCAACCTCATGACACCAGCACTGCAAGTATGAAACAGTATACTGTTTCATCATCAAGTGAAACACACACCTTAAGCACATTCAACTCAAACTTACCATTTTTATTGCACGACAGCATACTATATCATGAATGTTTTATTTTTCTTGGAATTTCAACAGAATCATTTACCTCCTCCACCAAGTCAGGACGTTATGTTCACCCCTTTCTGTCGTTAGCTGTCTTTGGTTCAGGATACTCAAAAATTGTTGACTAACTCGGACAAACTTCTGTACAGTTGGTGTTCACTAAGGGAAAAACTGATTCGATTTTGTAAATCCAATCTGATGACTAAGAATTTTTTAAGTGATCTATCACCATTGAAAATACGGCCAAAAAAAACGATACATCAATACTCTATAGCATAATATTTCAAAATTACTGAGCCCCGATACGTTCTCATGGATCAGTGGATTACATGTAGGTATCCTCTATGTGCCCTTCCAGTCATCATGAGATTCCAGTATCTCTTCCATCTATATATTGTGAAAGAAGGAAAATCAAAACAAAGGAGTCACATGGCACTAACTTTCGCTTTGTTAAAACCAAGCAGATCTCTTCACTCAAACAATAAGTAACTTTGTTGTAACTGATCCATATCCTGAAAATCTGCACTTGTTTGGGTACAACATTAGAGTTATTCACGCTACTCATCCAGAAACAAGGCGAAATTATAAGGTTATGAAATAAGAAAAATGAAAAAGGAATCTACAGCCAGTAGGCCAATTTAGCAAATATAGCATACACAATTGTGCATTTGTGAGAAAGCACAAATTGAGCAAACTATAGCCTATCATATTCATGAACAGCATTTGGATATTGGACAATCTCAAATTTTTATGCATGGAACAATGGCTGCCCACACTCATCAGCGCTGAATGAGATGGCCCAAATCCAAAATCTGTTCATAATATGTTAGGCTACAGCTGTCCAAATTTTGGTGCTTCCTCACAAAATGCACAAATATTTATCGCTAAGTGCCCCAAAACTACAGGAGAAATCCGAACAAAAAATATGACAAAATAAATAACATTATATATGATATTAATAGTCATACCATCGATACCCATCACTTGCACGCGATAGACAGTAAACATTAGCTGGGAAGCAGACGACAACCTTACACGAGGAATGACAAAAATACGCATGCCCAAAAGCAATAGTACTTATGGAACGCCAAGACTTCCCAAAACATTGCCCAGTCCGCTAAGTCCCAGCAATTTCATAGGATCCTTTGACGGCCGAGCCGAGTTTATGTGCAAGCTATGGCATTATAATAGATATACTATATTGCTTATATATATATACTATTGTATATGTATATATATGCTATATTATCTATTAATATATATGCTATGAATAAATATTAATATGTATGCATGTATATATATTATATATATATATAATATATATAATATATATATATAATTATATATATATTATTATATGAGCCTGGTTTTGAGCAGGTTAGGTACGGCTTTGGATCAAAAGTCCTGAGTTCAAGCCCCTTGGCCGCTAATTAATACACACCAGGAGGTGACTCATCCTTCATCCTTTCCGAAAAGCGCAAAGTGAGTACCAGTGTACTGCCCCGTATGCCTGGTAGAAAGGGTACAATCCTGTGTCAAGAGCACCAGGTTGCGTCAGAGGCATCGTCCGCGTAAAAACTAAGCAAATCACTATGCGGATCATACGGATACCCTGGCAACCTAAGAGACAGCCGAAAGAGAAAAAATATAAATATATAATCATACACACCACACACTACTACTAATAAAATGCATGTGGTGTTTGTGGTGTTGGTTGTGTCGTGATGGATGTGTGTGTCTGTGTGTGTTTAATCATAATCCAAATACCACAAAATCTAGCGTCTAAAATTTGCACGCATACTAAGGACCTCCAAGAAGTGCAGCAGTAAAATTGAACGTGTGGATAATTAAACACCCCTTTGAGATAATAACGGGCCTGATTTCATTATATCCTTTATCAGCATTCCTCGCCACCTCGCTCCTTTGCTGAAAACATATGCTAAGTTTACCTCGCATGGGGTCTAACTGCCATCTTTTTGCCTGCTCAACCATGCATTGACAGGCGAAAAAACAAACAAGAGTTGTTTTTCACCTTCCCACCTTTATTAAATCGAAGCGTGCTCCATCCATAAGCTTTTGAATCGCCTGAGTTACAATGCAATGGTTATAAACACCCAGAACATCAGCGTCTTGCTTTATTATTCATTCCACCACATGCCATAACCCAGAATTCTTTTAAACTAACCGATTTACAAAAATATAAGTCAATTGCAACTTAACATGCAGTCCTCACTACTGAAAAGTGTTAATTTGTACAATTCGACATTGCTGCGTTTTCAGGCATGGTTTAACAACGGAATTAGTAAATCACGTCCAGCCAGGCGTTCCTTAGATGCATAACAACTTTGCCTAGCACCCTGCAGTCGATGTGTTACAATTCAGTACCCGATCCGGATCGCACAGTGCATTTCTATACAAGGTAAGAACACTTATACAGCACACACAGACAAACATAGGGTAGTATGCGATCTCACTGGACTCATCTGAGGTGTGGCATGCCATCCTGTTACGCGGCCGCAGGTGGCAAAATTTCCCGTATCTTATGAAATTTATCATTTCTTGTCCCCGTGACTTTTTAAAGCAATTGTTATCATTTGCTTTGTAAACGTTATATCGTTCTCTTTTAGTTAAAAGCAAAATACATTTGATAACACCTATTCCGACCATTGCGTTGATTGATTACTATTTCATCAAACCTCGTAGTGTCTATGTAGCATTCTTCCTCTTGATTGTGGAATCTATTTAAACCTTCTCTAAGCTTAAAGTTTGTCCGATTTCAGTTTTAAAATTCCGTATAAAATCACAGACACCGATAACCCAACTGTCCACAACAATCTTCTCCACTTCTGAACAATTTATTCTAATTCTATCACCGTACACTTCACACCCTCGCCACACTCCCATTTGCTGCAATATTATTTAGGTTATTCAATTTTATTTTTCTAACTTTTATTTAAACCATTAAACCAACCCGATAAATTCACTTCTACAACTTGAACTACATTACATCCAGAGAGATTTATATACTTTGGTGATATTGTTCACGGTCTATGGCTCCCAAGCGAGTAGCCAAACTTGAGATGTATACATCACACCTCTTGCACAAACAAATTAACATATTCAATGGCATTTATACTTTCATGGGATAGGAAGGGGCTGTTTCATCTCTTGCATATCTGTCTTCTAGGTAGAACACATCGTAATAGCAGTTTTGCTATCGCCAGTCACATCCGCTCCACCAACAAGACATTTTTTATCAACTTTAGAATAACACAAAGACCTCTTGGCTCAAAAAGGGGGACACTGACAACCAACTTCGACAGTATAGCCCATAAAATTAAATTTATAAAACACCAACACATCTTACAATTTGATACATATATAATTATTTCTCCACAGTCCCCATTTTTTCCTTCTAAGGAAAATTGAATAATTATATTACACATGATTACCATCATCGTTCCTGAAGGAAAAGATATTCATTACTCAAGTCAATCAACAATGGCAGCGAGTCCTCTATCAGAACAATTATAGTGCGTTTCATTTATTTTCGGCCTGTTCACTCAGCCTTGTGTCCACATTGAAAAATCATACTCCGAAGTCAAAGATAAACATTCAGGTGTATAGGCAGCAACCCAACGGAACACAGTCAGCAGCTCTTGAGCTGAGCAGAAGGTAGATGTTGCAGCTACGAGCTTGGCCTGACACTGGTTAAGGAGACAAAAGGACTCGAGAGGTAACAGAGATAGCCCAACAGAGCGCTGGGCGCCTCGCAGCCAGCATTTGGCTAATCAGCGTTTGTCCACCAAGCGACGCTGCATGTAGATCACTCGCGGTGGAGCACACCCTCCATCTGACATCGAGACGCTTGGAACTCATCATCGTGCGAGAACTACAGCATTCAACCTCCAAGCAGACATTCGTCCGTACAGAACACGTTCACGATTTTTGCAGCACAATCCACGCGCACTACACAGGCATTAGATTGGCCAACCTATCTCTCAGTGTCTTTCTTTTCTCTTTTTTTCACATTCTCATCTTATCTCCTCGGAAGGTAGTTTCATGATCACGTGTTGAATTGCCAATCACCCAAATCTGGGTTCCCCCCATCGTCCAATCTTTTGTGAAGTTCTTCCCACATTCATTAGACAAATCGTACATTGCATGTTTAACTCACTCAACACTCCAAACCAAACAAAATCAACATCGATTAACAATCACAGTAAACATCATGAGTCATTATTTCCACAAGACTGACAAAGTTCTACAAAGCATTCAACTGCATTATATCATATCTATTTTATCCCTTCCTTTATTTTTTTCCAAAACAACATGCTAAAAATACAGAAATCTCATTGATGTATACTCAAAACAATCATCCAATTGCTATTTCATGATAAAAGCAACATCTTATCAGGTTCCAATTTGCAATCAATACTTTTTCACAAAAATATTCCATCATCTATATCACAAAATATTGAAGTTATCTACTCTTCAAGACCGAATCCAAAGCTATCATTCCATTTACCACATTAACATCTTAACATTCATATCTGCCTAACCAATTTACAGTTCATTAAAGTATTCCAGAGACAACTGCCACTATATCTTTGATTCAATTCTCAGAACTTTTCTTCCTATCCTCAATTATAACAGATTAACAAGTTTTTTCATGAGCTAGCTAAAGAACTCAACATAGTTACCGCATCAACCCTCATGGCTTTTTTACTGTTCCCACTCTTCTCATGCTCGCCAATACATTTAGTTCCATGACATGACATCTTCGAAACAAGAACTTTATGAAACATTTTACAAAATTTCTCCAAACAGTTTAAACACACAAAGCTAACATAGTTTCAAACCTCTGGAGCCAACCATTCTTTCAGTTGAAATGAACTAAAATATCTCAAAAAACAACGTGAAATCCTTCAATACAGCGCCATTCTAAGCACATGATACCACTAATGTTAAAATATGGCAATCTATGCCCTTCTCATTGAAAAAACAAATAAAAAGCCTACTTAATATTTGAAATGAAAAATCTTCATTAGTTTAACACCTTATATACTATAACAAAAGAATAACTGTTCGAACAGCGTGCATCTCAGACGCCCAAAAGAATGCAAGCATACAGAAACTACTTTCAGACACTCGCATCGGCACGAAATCGGGCATGCGGGCAAATGACGTCTTTCGCACACGAAAAAAGCGAATGTGGCGAAATACGTACTTCCGTATCGTTCGTACAGGAGAGCGCGCTCAGTCTTTCGTATTCCCGATCAAGCAATAAATTAACAATGGTTTCACATCTACCTGAAACACATTAGACCTTTCCACAACATTCTCACTGAAATATCACTGCGTATTTCCTCTCAATTATCTCGCTATTTCCGTCTAGGTACGCACACTGCATCTACCGGGCACGGCCCGTCAATTTGTTGAGGGGCCAGTTTCTTAGCAACGGGGGGGGGGGGGGCGGGGACAGAACACCAGAACCGCTAGACACCGCGACATTTCAAACTCCGGTTGCAATTGTAATACACCGTCACCGCTTAATAATGTCTTAACCAAACTCTCTACTCTCACCACTCTGAAATCCATCACACTTTAATTCTACCTTTCTCCATCTATCCACTTCTCACTCTCACCAAAACCAGCATTATCTGCAGCCATTTTCCAACTCACATACACAAACCATCTATCACTTCCTCTGACCTTCTCAATATACTAATCCATTTTCTTTATCAAAACAATTAAATACAGTTTAAACAGTTGAACAAAAATTGTCAAATCATTTGTCAAATCTTGCTTAAACAGCTTTATGGTC
>CM068957.1:153199740-153211218 GCA_035128595.1 Eptatretus atami | reverse complement strand
GACCTGTTGCAAGCCTGGCAGCCTCTTGTAGTGCACAGAGATATGGCTCACTACAACAGCAACTTTCTCGACGAGCCTATCTGCTACAATGCACTTTTTCCGAACATACCTTGATCACGTGCTTACATACAATGCTTCATAAACTCCGGTATACGTCTCATACGAGATCTGCGGAAGGAGAACAAAACATGGCACTCAGTTGGGCATATTGCGACTACCGTTGGAATGTGCTCTCTAAGAACTGTTTCCCAGCTCGTCCAAGAGGTTCTGCGTACCTCCAGAAGTCCGGGACTCCATTTTGATACCAATAACGCTGTCCCTGCAATCCATGCCCCCTTCTTTCTACAGTTACGTATAACATCACTGGCATTAACAGAAACTGTGATCCTGTCTTCCTCTCCACTTCCTAATGTTGCTAAAAAGTGCCTGTACCACCTTTGTGTCAC
Source organism: Eptatretus atami (assembly GCA_035128595.1). Taxonomy (NCBI): domain Eukaryota; kingdom Metazoa; phylum Chordata; class Myxini; order Myxiniformes; family Myxinidae; genus Eptatretus; species Eptatretus atami. The sequence goes on along the minus strand of CM068957.1, from coordinate 153,210,772 downwards.
CATTCGGCATCCTAATCTGTGCAAAGATAGTTTTGCATCCCGATGGAAGGGGATGTTGCCTCCGGGGTCCCCCCCTGTGCCCACAATGGGCTGCCATGTATGTCCCACGATTGTAAAATGGACTGGTGATATCTCTTGGAAATTGTTCATATGATTTTACCGACAAATGTTTTATTACATATCATTTATATGTTTTAATTCTGTTTCGTGCCCCTTTTGTATGGCCTCTGAAGATTTATAATCATGCCTATGTTGACTGTGCAAGACTGACCCCACTTTTTACCTTTTTATCACAATTGTGCTGTCATCCGAAAATTGTATTTTCTTTACGTACTTTTATTTTTGGATTGCCATTAAATTCCAAAAGTCATGTTGAATCTGCTCTTGTCAATTTTATAATAGCCGAAGGGAAACTAGCAATCTATAAAACAAGGAAAGCTAAACTTACTTGACCTTTTTATTATGTCGTGTTTTGCATGTTTATGTGTAACTGTTTTGTCGCAGCTTGTATAAATAAAGGTATACAAATCTCTCTATCTCTATCTCTATCTCTATCTCTATCTCTATCTCTTATCTCTATCTCTATCTCTATCTCTATCTCTATCTCTCTCTCTCTCTCTCTCTTCTCTCATGCACAGCCGTATCTTTTAAGTTCCAAACTCAAAATTCGAGGTACAAATTCAACTGTGTGTGGGGGGTAACATCAGCTATATGGCCACAGCCTCATGTGGGGGTGTGGGCATGTGGGAGGGTATAAACTCTCGATGCAAATGTGTACCGTGTAGCGCCACCGTGGTGTGGTGACAGAGGGTATTACACAATTTCCTTTTTACCTGGGCAACACTGAGGTTAAAGCACTCTTCACACTGGTAAATTTGTTCTTATTCCCTTCTCCTCCCCCCCCCCCGCCCAATAAGAAAAACAAAAAAAAATGAGGGGACTGTCAAAGCCTGTCATCATGGGAAGGAACTTCAGGATGAATGGGGGGCAAAGTGGGAGAGCAGGACATGAGAACGGGGATGGAGTGGAGGTGGAGGGGTTAAAGCACTCAATGCCCGGGTAAATTTGTCTTCCTTTCCTTCTCCTTCTCGCCCAAAATACTCAGGGTATAGACACACCTTTGTGAGGGAAGTAACATGGGCTTTATGGCCATGGCCTCAGGGGCTGTTTTGCATCTGCAAAGTGATGCCAAAGTGACGAATATAGCAATTTTGGCAAACAGGATGACTAATATATGCCTGCTGTTGGCTTAATGGTTAGGGTGGTGGGCTTGGGATCCTGAGTTCAAATCCCCCACGGCTGTTGAATTAATACCAGGTGGGGTTGACTATGCCTATCATCCTTCTGAGGTCGGCAAAATGAGTGCCGGCATGCTGGTATCCTGAGTTGGAGTGATGACCCATCCAGGATTGTATCCAATAGCCCGGGAGACTGCTTAAGCAGCACCAACGCTCTGCACAGAGTATGGTCCCGATGGATGGATGGATAGACGACGAATTGGTCTGCCAGTGAAGCGACGGGTTGGCTTTGCTAATCATTATATAAACGATATGGTGTGTTAATCAATTTCTTCTTCTTCAAAAATGTAGTCGAACAGCAGAAGTTCCATTTCTAACATGTATGCGACCTTTAGTTAAGGGTATACCTTTGAGGCAGTACTTTGGATAAATAAAGAAAATAACAAAAGCTTACCCAATTTACATCTGTTCCGGCTCCGGTGGACCATAGAATCCTAGGCATGTGGAACACCATAACAGAGCAAACAACGGACATGGCTTTGTCACATGAAGATGTAAATTTAAAACTTTCATCTTGTGCCTTCACAGAAAAGTGTTGCAAAATGAAATAAGTTTTCCTTCAATTGGAATGCTAAGCTGAGAAGTTGATTGCCTTGATTACTTGACTTATTTTCTAAAAATGTTGTTAAAGTGGCTTTCCTTCCATAATCTGAGAAATTCAACCAATTCTGCATGCCTGATCCTGAACAGCCAGCCACCTGATCCCCAAAACACCTTTATATCTTGTGTGTGTAATATATTAATGAGCCCTAATTCAATCATTAACATCCTGTTTTTCAAACAATTATCCTCAAAGGCATTATGAATCAAAGTACTTGTGAACATTTGCACATATCATCCTTGCAGAGTGTACACACCTGTATATCCCCACAGACCTGTGCTGTCTGACAATCCATCTGCGTCTTCAACTGCACATGTCGGTACAAACCAGCAGTTGTGCCCTGCAGTAGCAACATCCATTAGAGTCAATGGTCTTTGCTTGGATATTCCTAAACATGTCTGATGAATCAAAACCGCAGAGTTTTTCAACTCTTTAAACATGCAAAGCGTTTGCACATTTTTCAAAGTTTACTTTATCTTCAGGTTGCTGAAGATTTTAATATTTTATTTGCAGGAGCAAGGCTCATGGAGGAGTATGTTAGAACTGACAGTGAGACAAACGTCGAGGCAAAGGACCAACAGGAAGAGAGGAGATGGAGAAAGGGAGGAAATGCTGAAACTAGCTTGTAAAATTGTTGAGTTGAGAATGGTTAATGAGGGGTAATAATTATCATGGGACAGAATTGTGGATGACAAGAGATGGTGAAGCACTGTTGTTTGAAGTACTGGAGGGAAAAGCGAGACAGAACAGCCTCTGGAAGGTAGTTCTGTAGATGGGAGAAGTGAGGAATAAAAGAGTTGAGGTGTGAAGTCAGCCTTTCTTTTGAAGCAAAGTTTTGGGTGGATAGTCATTCATCTACCTTATCGGATGAGAAGGACACAGTCCAATAGACAGTGTGTACATTGGGGTAAGATGGGGGACAAAGCAGGATTGGTTGGGTACACGAGATTTATTTTTGTTGTATACATAGTTGAGGCTCATGAGAGAGCTAACACACTGCACGGATCAGGAGGGAACAGCCCAAAACAGGAGGCAAACACTCATGTATGCACAAGGAAACTCAAAGGAAGAAAAACTGGAAAATCAGCAGGGATTTGGGTGGGGTTAACAAGTGTAAAAAAGATCATGGTTTTGGAATGGGGACGATCTGAGATAGTGTGAGCAGCTGTCTTGAAAACCTTGAGAGAGCAATGAGATTGAAGAGGATGCGGAAGATGATTGCACAGGCAGGCAAAAAGAGGAAAAAATGAGTGGAGGTGAGCAGTGATCCTGGATTTAGGTTGTTTTACCAAAAGGGTTTATGGTGTACCATGTGAGCCCTGCAGAAACCTGGGGGGACGGGGGGAGCACAAAGCACCAAAAGAGCAGATTTGGTAGCACTTTGATTGGTGGGTATGGAGAAGAAGATTTTTGAATGAATTTATGCGATTTTCCCAAAAATTGATGAAATCGGCCATTTTGAAACACTTCCGGTCACATGATTCACATGATCTCCGAAATTTAACTTCCCTACCCTGGTCTAATATTTTAACCCAAATTTGGTAGCATTCTGACTGGTTGGTCTGGAGAAGAAGATTTTTTAAGGAATTTAGGTGACTTTTTCCCAATAACTTATTAAGTCCGTCATTTTGACACACTTCCAGTCACGTGATCGGCGTGACCTCCACAACTTAACATCAAGACCCTGTCCTAATGTTGCAACCCAAATTTGGTAGCATTCTGACTGGTGGGTATGGAGAAGATTTTTGAAGGAATTTAGGTCATTTTTCCAAAAACTGATGAAGTCAACCATTTTGACATACTTCCAGTCATGTGATTGGCATGACCTCTGCAATTTAACATCCCTACCCTGGCCTAATGTTGTAACCCAAATTTAGGAACATTCTAACTGCTGGATCTGGAGAAGGTTTTTGAAGAAATTTACTAAGTCAGCTATTTTGACCAAATTTAAGTCATGTGACTGGAACGAGCTTTGCAATTCCTGTTCCCAGTCACAAGAGGAAAGTTTCTGCCAAATTTTAGCCAGATCGATACAGCGTTTTGGCCAGAGAAGTCATAAAACGAGACAGACAGATGCATGGTGCACGATGACAATACCTTATCTGGAATATAAATTCCAGATGAGCTAAAAAGGCAAAAAAAAAACAGGAGATAATGAAGTGAGGGCATCACCACCATTTGATGCAAGATTAGAAAGGAGGCAGTAGAAGACAGAGAGATCACCAATATATCTGCGATAGCGAAGTGATAAGCCCATGGAATCAGCTTCAGCGCAAGAGATTCCAATGATCTTGAAGGTCTTGGTTTCCACAGCGTCAAACTGAACAAGATGTGAGACAGGAGAGCCAGCCCAGAGAGGAGAGCAGTCCATTCTTCCACGTGATCAATCACTGCAGTTATGTTGGCAGCTTTCCAAGCAGATGGAAGATGACCTTGCACAAATGACAGAGTGAAAACGGCAGAGAGAGGATGTGCAAGAACAGCAGAGCAGGTTTTTACGACACGTGAACTGATGCCATCCGGTTCAGTCGTAGAGTCAGCGTCGACGTTTGTAAAAAAAAAACACCTTCTCAGGTAGCCTGGGAGTTTGATTAGCGGTTAGGGTGGTGGCTTGTGATCCAAGAGTCCTGAGTTCGAGCCCCGTTTGCCACTGAATTAACACCAGGGGGTTGACTCAGCCTGTCATCCTTCCGAGGTCGGCAAAATGAACACCATTATATACTGGTAATAGGGGCTCAGCAGTATAGACTCAGCGGTATAGTCATGCCCCTAACCAATGATGCAACCAGCAGCCAAAAAGGCAGCAAACTATGGGAACTTTCTCAGGTGCAAAAGACACAGAGACCAGAAGCAGTTGCCTATGACAGGGAAAGATGGGTACCGAGAGTGAGGGGTTGGAGACAATATTTGGAAGCAAACACAGAATTGAGCCATTCGGCCTTCTCATAAACAGAGTCTGCTATGGGTGCCATTTAAAGAGAGGGAAGGAATGGAACGGGAGCATACACCAGAGACAGACTTAACAAGGTGCCACCAGATGTTAGAGGAGGGAGACAAGTTTGAAAATACATTCTTGAGGTTGGAAAGATGGTGTTTTCTGGCTCTCCTGAGATTGGACACACACTTGTTGTGGACTTTTTGGAAAGCACCGAGATTGCCTTCGTTCAGATTTGTATTCTAGGAAAATAGGTCAAGTTGTTTCAGGCCAACTGTCTCACAACAGGATTTAGTGCACCATGGGTGGGAAGACTGGGTAGGATAATTGAAAATGAGATGGGATTAATTTGTGCATGACAGAGAGCAGGTTTCTGTGGAAGAATTCCCAGGCTGAGATAACATCAGGGGCAGTAGATGTGGGAGACCAGTCTTGAAGAGAGATGGCTGCTTGCATTCCCTGCCAATCTGCTTGAGTAAATTCATAGACTTGCTAGCATTGAGCATTGAGGTCAGAGAGATGTCTTTCACAAGCACATGATCAGATGAACCAATTGGAGATGAGGAAGAACAGGAGACATTTGCAGTAAAGTTAGTCATCACCAAATCCAGAAGGGAGGATTTGCCATTTGGAGAAATCTGGGTTGGAAAGTTGACAGATTGAGTCAGTCCCATGGAGTCACAGAAGTCCTTTGCTGAAATCTCATGGCTGGTGAGAGAGGTACCAACATCCAGCCAAGTTACATGGTGAAAATTGAAATCGCCACATATGAGGAAGAGAGAGTTAGGTTAAGTGGTTAAAAGTTTGTCCATGTTGTCTGAGAGAGATGTAGATGGAGTCGTCACTGTTGGAGGGACGGCACAAGACACAGATGAACAAGATATGGGAGTGGAGGGGAAGTTGCAGCCAGAGGTATTCCTGGTGGTTGGGAGGTGCGAGGTCAGTACAGGGCCAGTGTGAAATTGAGTTGTTGATGTAAAGTGCAACTCCACCCCCTGGACATGGTTCAGGCCTATAAAGTCGAAGGAAACATTAACTGGAGAAAGACACTATAAGGAGTCGGGGACATCACAGGAAGGATTCTGTAAAACAGATAATGTCTGGTTTTTCTGTCGAGGCATGGATTGAGTGTCAGGTTAGAGTGGAGACCTCGGATAGTTTAGGTCCACAAAAGGCAACGACATTAAAGGCAAAGACAGAGTTTAGACATTTGGGATGGGATGAACGGGAGCAAACACCAGAGACAGACTTGACAAGAAACCGCCATGATTTTGAGGAAAGAGACTGGTTGGAGAATTCAGCCTTTAGATTTGTAAGACGATGTTTCCTGGGTTGCCTCAGGATGGACAAACATTTGTTGTGGCCCCAACAGAATGACCGAAAGTGAATCTCAATCGAGTTAGCTTTCAAAGTTGAGAAAGCAAGCTTGTTGATTGCAACTGCATCCCCACATGATTCAGTATATCAGGGTTTAGTAGATGGATAGGAAAGCAGCAACCAGGACATAAAAGAAAGTTATGTGTTATACACAACATTATATATATTATCCACATCACACAACTTTTCCAGGTCTCTTTTCAGACGGACAGATATACAGACAGAAAGACTGACAGATGGACAGACAAGGATACTCACAATCGTGGGGAAGTTGCGAGCCCGAGAGAGAAGCTGTTTCACAATACGGTACCGCTCGTACAAAGGCCTCAAAATGTGCTTCTCCTCTTCTGTTCCCTGTTTGGAGAGATGTTGGGAGTTGAGTGGGGATGAAAGCATGGTATTTGGCAGAGGCTGCAAAGTACCTTTCTTGAAAGAGATCATTTCTGTTAAGTGCACCTTATTCACTACGACAGCATAATCCTCACATGGTACACCACATTGCTATTGACAACAGATAATAACAAGAAAAAGAGCAATCGGAGATTGCAGACCCTCACCAGGACTTGTCGTGTATTTTGTGTGGTGTTTGTGTACTAGTGTGTTACATAATTAATAATAGGCATAACGAGAACTGCCACTTTATAACTGCTGGCAGTGATGACTGGGTACCAAGACATCCCGTTTTGATGCAACCTTCTTTGATCGGACACCTGACCCAGACCATGATGTTTATTATTATTCAAATGAATTCAGAATGGGATTAAAATGAATTCAATTCAAATCAAAGAGAAGACCAAATAGGTACATTCCTGCATTAGAGTAATCAGAAGGAACCCGAACAAGCAAAAAGCAAAGATGAAGTCATCAAGAGGAACCTGGATAGGATTTGGGGTTCCGCTGCTGCTCCTCTACCCTCAAACCCATCCAGGAACAGCCAAGTGAGCCTCATTCAAAAAAGATATTTTTAAAAAACCCAGATTCAAAAAATTAAATCATTCTGGTTGCCACACCATGTGTCCGATCAAGTTAAACTTTAAAACATATATTCCCCATCACTTCCAGATCATAATTGTGAAGTTTCACATCGAATGATAGAGCGGTTCAAAAGAAAGAATTTTTAAAAAGATTTTTGCTCAATTTTGTGAGCAGGTTTCTGCGATCACAAAGCCATCACCAAGGGTAAGCCTCCGTCCCCCAAGGCTTATCCTTGGCAAACGCCTGCTATTTACACTTGGCCCAAAATCCAATGATAGCCATGTTGTGTTCCGACTACCATATGACCTTGACCTTCAACATTTAGTAATAGAGTGTGGATGAAGGAAATTTGTCCTTTACAATCTATCCATAAAATTCACATCATGAAAATCAGAGGAAAATATGCAAGTGATGATCAAAAATGTTTTTTTTGTTAATTAGGTCACAATCTGAAAATAGTCGGTCAAGGACACGAAACAAATATCAGGTGCACAACTTCAGTGCAGATACACGAATATGATGCAAAAATATCTTGGAAGGCCAAGTGGTCTCAGATTCCACATTGGCAAAACTGAGCAGTAACAAAAATAAAAGTAAACAAGAGAGCAAGTGAGCACAATATACGCCCGAACAAGAAGGTATATACAGAATTGTGCTACTACATGGAAAACAGCATCCTGGTTGCCATGGCAACCACTTTAGATGACGAACGTATGTCGTGACACACCGTCTCCACAGTCTGTACCTATGTGCCAAAATATGAAACGTGAAAGTTGAAAACTTTGGGAGTTAGAGTGCAGACAGGAACGGATGGAAAACAGCATCCTGGTTGCCATGGCAACCACTTTAGATGACGAACGTATGTCGCTACACACCGTCTCCACAGTCTGTACCTATGTACCAAATATGAAACGTGAAAGTTGAAAACTTTGGGAGTTAGAGTGCGGACAGGAACGGATGGACAGACAGACAGACAGACAGAGAGACGGACGGACGGACGGACGACCGGTATCACATAATACGCCCCGATATATATATATATATATATATATATATATATATATATATATATATATATATATATATATATATCGGCGTATAAAAACAAAAGTGTTTTTTTTTTCAGACCGCTCTTTGACCTTGACCTTTAACCTGGAGGGGTATGATGTGAATGAAGCATAAATGTGACTTGCTTTAGGCTACCCAGAGTGGGCAATTTTGTTCTGATGAGAAAACCTTAGTCGTCGTTGGAAAATGAGAGTTGAGGGAGAAAATCCCCCCAAATTTTACATCGAAGTGAATGTGTCCCACAAGCGACAATTCCCCAAAATCCAACTTCGCCCCCCCAAATGAGCTTTACAGTAATAATGATAATAATGATGTAATAATGATGAAAACTCCCATTTCTCTCATCATTATTATTATCCTACCATCCTTTTCATTAATTAATTATAAAGAACAATTGTCGGTGCTTATTGAACTCAAAAAGAGAGCCGATGAATATCTGTTTTTGTTTTGCAGTTTATCAAAGTGTTTGAGTTTCTTTTGACTTTCATCACCATTGTGGATGTTAATAAATTGTATGTTGGGATTTGTTTCTTGTCTCAAATATATTTGTTGAGCAGAGATATTTTATCAAACACACTTGTGATATTTCAAAATTTTGCCACCACAAGAAATCATGCTCTCTTGGAATAAAGTCAACATTCAATGTGTTATTACAAGAAAGCCCTGCCCAAAGCCTCGACTTCCTGTTTTGTTTTGTTTTTGTTGCCTGAGCAACCTGCCTGTCTCTTTCTCTCTATCGAGTGCAGCCTGGGGCTGCTGGTTGCATCATTGGTTGGGACGCGGCTATGCCGCTGATGCAGTGTCCCCCTTACCAGTACACTGGTACTCATTTTGCCGACATCGGAAGGATGACAGGCTGAGTCAACCTCCTGGTGTATTAATTCAGCGGCCGACGGGGCTTGAACTCAGGACCCCAGGATCCCAAGCCGCCACCCGAACCACTAAGCCAACACTAGGCTAACCTGCCTGTATGTCTGGCATATGATGTTTGTACCATATCCTGATGCTGTGTGGACTGTGCTTCCCCACTCACAGACCTCTGGTAGCTTGTACATGTTGCTGCGTTTGAGCCTGAGGAGTATCTGCTGAAATCGATCTGTTCACGTTATTCCCGACATCTTTGTTCCTTTCACATTTCTTTCGAATTTTTTTTTCTTCACAATTCTCTTTATTCATTCTAATTCTTGCTTTTTCTTCCCTTTCATCTTTTACTCTCTTTTCCTCTCTTCCTTTCTTTCGTTATCTATCTCTCTACAGAGAAGTTAATTATTGCAGAAATTTTTCTATAAGGCTCACGTAGCTGCGTGTGGATGGGTTTGAGGGGAGTGGGTCATGGCTGAAACCTGAATCCAGCTCCCTCTTGATGACTCCATCTTTGCTCTTTACTTCTTCGGGTTCTTTCTTGGTCTTCAGTTTCATTATAATTTTCACTTGAAATATTTTGATCTGAAATTAATAATGCAATGCTTGGTGTTGTAAACATTGCTCGGGCAATTGTGGGTATGTGTGAGCATGGTTGGGCAAGCCTAAATAACCACACCCGTCACCAATAAGCACACCCCTATTTTATTACCCCGATAGAAAGCAGATTGCGGGCATATATTTAAAACCTTCGGCATGTTTGAGATGGTGAATCTTTCCTCACTAAGTTGAGATGTCATGGAGTGCTTGTCCTACTTTTTATCTCCACATTGAAATTGATGTTTTGGAATCAAACTTCTTATCTATGGAGGCAAGATTTTCTTTTAATATTAACAGTGTTTGATTTAAGCATATAATAATCTTGGATTAAATGAATTAAATTAAAGAATTAATACATATTATTTTCTCTCACAGGAAATTGTGTCAGAAATACAAATTGAAAACAGAATTCTTCGTAAAATGAGGTGAAATTATTCATTTGTTTGAAGACCCTTTGTGCGACCAGGACCCATAACATGAGTTCTGCCTTGATGGATCCAAGACTTACCTTGGATACTCACTAAATTGGAGGACACATATTATGAGTTCAGCCTTGATAGTTCATAATGTGAGACCTACTTTGGAGGCTCACTAAATTGGGGAAAACAATCTGAGTTGTGCTTCTTCAGACTTAAAAGACCTGAAACTTTGTTCTCAAATCAAAACTGGAAGAAAAGAAGAAGAAAAAAAAAGAACATAAAAAATATAGAACTATTTAATATATATATATATATATATATATATATATATATATAATATATATATATATATACACATATACATATACACACGCACGCACGCACGCACACACACACACACACCTCCTGACTTATGGGAGCATTGCCGTGGATTATGTCTTCACCGGTAAAACCGCATAGTCTGCAAAGAGCAAGCATCTGTCTGCCACCCAGACGATTGTTCCAGCTAATGCAAACCATTCAACGAGAAGGCACGTGATGTAGTATTATGTCCAATGGGGATTGGGCGAGTGCTCGTCACACTCCACATATATATATATATATATATATATATTATATATATATATATATATATATATATATATATATATAATATATAATAATATATATATATATATATATATATATCAGGTTTTGTATGAACATGTAGTCAAAACCAATTTGTAAAGGAATTTTCACAGTTATTTCTATAATCTTACAAATGTTCAATATGTGCTCCTAGTCTCACACGGCAAACATCAATCCTGCAGTCTAATTCATCTCAGACCCTTTGTTGAAAGTTGAAAGAAAAGCCCTTGGAGCCACTAGTCAGGTTCACCGTGTACCTGAAACGTGGTCC
>CM068957.1:153171557-153188116 GCA_035128595.1 Eptatretus atami | reverse complement strand
ATAGATGGCATTTAAACAATAAAATCGCTTTTGGCACGCAATTCCCACGGCGAACCATACTACACGAAGCGCCCAAAATCTGGAAGAAAATTGAGAAATGTAAGGGTAACTCTACAATCTGGTGCATACTAGATGTTCATATATAACCCAGTCACTGAGCAACAAATCCTCGAAAGTGCTCAATTCATTTTGAATATATATATATATAATTATATATATTGGGTTGGGGTTTGAATGTCAAAGTGAGGGTTGTGGTTTGAATGTCAAGGTTAGGGTTGGGTTGGGTTTTGAATGTGAGGGTTAGGGATTGGTTTGGGTTTTGAATGTGAGGGTTAGGGATGAGTTGGGGTTTTGAATGTGAGGGTTAGGGATGGGTTGGGGTTTTGAATGTGAGGGTTAGCGATGTGTTGGGGTTACAATGTTAGGGTTGGGGATGGGTCGGGGTTACAATGTCAGGGTTAGGGATGGATTGGGGTTAGTTATGAGTTCGGGATGCGGTTTGAATGTGAGGATGAGGGATTGGTTGAGATTTTGAATATAAGGGTTGAGTTTGGTTAGGAATGGGTTGGGGTTTTGAATGTGAGGGTTGGGGTTGGGTTTAGGTTATCCTCCTAGAATTCATTGACCGGTGTGTGTTTGTGTGTTTGTTTGTTTGTCACGCTACTACAGTTGTGGGCTGATTACATCCAGTCTTGCTACATAGGATCAGTGTGGCCCCCGTTAATGTGTAGGGGTGTTTTTAGATCCTCTTGGAGGATCTCCAAGTCTTACTCACGTTGTTGTTCTTCATCTTCTTCTTGTGGACGACGCCTGACAGTCGCTGGAAAAAAAGTGAATGCCTAGACTCGACGGCGGGTGAGGTGGTTCTCCTGATTAATAGCAGACGAATCAAGTGATAATTTTCCAGTTCTGGAAAGACGTGGTCAAAGAGCCGATTGTGCAGAGGGGAGACAGCATTTTTCAGGAGAAATTTGACCAAAATAGATCTGGAAGAACTGGCGAAGAGATTGTGCTTGAGTCGAGGTGGGAAGTCTGAGACCGATGAGTACTAGAACTTTTGGAAGCTGCCAATGAGGTGAGGTACCCACAACGAGGCACCATGGCAACAATTTATTTATATGAAAGTTTTGCAAATTGGGAGAGAGCTTTGGATGAGAAGATAGAGAAATTGGTCCATTGATTTCGGATAGTGGAGGTGTTAGAATGGAAGTTCATCACTGTAGGTGGACGGAACAGTACACATCTAAATGAGAGTGGGAGTGGAGGGGAAGGCCATAGCCAAGAGGTTTCCTGGCTGTAGGGAGTGGGAGGGGCAAGTGCATGGAGAGTGAGGAAATAGAGTCTTTGGATGAAGACGAGAGGCACTCCTCCACCAGACGAAGGTCAGCTCTGTTAGCGAGGAGGAGTAACCACGGAGACGATATTGGTAGTCAGACACGTCTTGGTGGAAGTGGAAAGTTTTGTTAGACAGATTATGATCTGATTGTCAGTGGCAACGCTGTATGAATCTGGAAGGTTTGACGAAAAGGCCCTCGTGATATTGAGGCCACACTGTAAGCATGAAGAAGGAGTGAACGGCTTGGGGTTTCATGCAGGCAAGGGAGCGTGGGAGGGGAGGAGAGAGGGAGACAAGGAGGACGGGGGCGGGATGTAAGGATGGTTTGTTGAAGACTGTGGGGGTCTTTGTAGACCATAGCTAGGGGAGGGGGAAAGGACATGAGGAGAAGAAAAGGCTCTGTTGTGTTGGGGGAGTGGTCGTGGACAGAGAGGGGGCAGAGGGCGGTCTGAGGATTTTAGGAGGTGCGGGGAGAAATGAGGTTGGGGGGCAGTGGCAGTGAAAGGAGGAAGCTTTTGTATGAAGGAGGGGAACTTATTGAGAGGGTTGGTGAGGGAGTTGATGGTGGGGAAAAGAGTGAGTGGGGAGAGTTGAGGGAGAAGGTGAGAGGTGTTTCTCGGGAAGAGGTGAGAGGGATGCATTGGAGTGAGAAGGTGTGTGGTTCTTTAAGATTGAGGGGTGAGAGGATGAGTTAGCAATGAAAATGTAAAAAAGAATGGTCTTGAGGGACAGCCGACACTCATTGGCAAATGGGAGGGTTTTTAAAAGCTTAGGTCAGAAGAGATGAACAGATTGAAACAATATTTCTTGGATGGGGATGCATAAAGCGAATTACGGAAATGAGAGAAGAACGCTTGTAACAGTTGGTCTTAGGCAAGGTAATGAGGAGAGCGAAATTGACAGCAGTGTGTTAAATAGTAGAGAAGTAGTGCATTATGATACAGTAAGATTGACCACCAGTGTGAAGAGGAGGATGAATCATTTAAATAAGTTTTTTTATGGTTATTATTGTTGAAGAGTTTTCATCAGATTAGGTCATGGACAGTTGTTGTCGAAAAAATCGTTGAGGTGAATGGTGAAATTGGGATCGAATAAAGCAGGGGTGTCAACGATCATGGTTATGGGAGAGCTGGGGCTATGCGAGGTGTTAGTCAAAAGTGAATATTTTATTTTAATAGAATTGGATAACATTTGAAAAGGGAGGTTTGAGTAAAATCGTGGGCAAGTTGTGGTGAATTTGGCAATGGTAAGACGCAGTGTTGAAGCTGCTGGGTCGATGAAAAGTTACCAACGAGAGAAGAAGGCAGAGAGACAGCAGTTCACGACACGACAGACAAGATCAGACGACGTAAGTGGTTGTAGGAGGTTGTAATAGATCGAAGGATATCAGTATAGATTATTATTTTTTTGATGTATTTTGTAGCAGACAGGTAGAATTCGGAATGGAAGGTGTATTGAAAAATGTGAGTAATGGCGGAGATAGGTCAGCTCAGTCGAATAAGATGGTGTGCTGAGCAGGCGGGGGGGGAAAAAGAGAGAAGAAGAGGGGATGATGAAGAAGAATAATAATAAGCTAATCGAGCTTGGTGTGTGTGCAAGGGGAAAGGTAGGTTTTTCAATTTTTTTGCGGGGGGGATATAGACAAGAATGAGTATTTAGTTGGAGGATGGGGGGGGGCGGAGCGTTGGGAAAGGGGAAGATAGGATCTGAGGTATGGGAGAAACTACAAAACACGATCGTACACGAGAGAGGATGGGTCGGCTCAAGGCACCCGGTAGCGAGTCGACGAAAACTCACAAATACGGCCCGAATTTTTGAAACAAAACCACTAGGAACAACAGTAACATTGTAGGTAGAGGAAACTCACAGTTAACGGGAACAGATAATGCCCGGAAGACGTTAACTTTGAGGATCGTCAGCAGAGAGCCTGAAAGACTGCCAACGCTCACCAGAACCGGATGGGCTATACACTTGCACATATATTGGCATGCTTGCAGTGCTCAAGCGCTTCCGAGAACCCTGAGTGGACGGCGATTACAGTTTCCATGTCCTGATCAGGATGTCTTCGGCAGATCCTATACAGGGAATTATGGTTGTTTGATCTGTAATTTGGGCTCTCGTGGTTATGTGTGTCTATTTGCTGCAATGGGCTGGTCAGGTGGGCACTGTGGCACAAGTTTCTCCCGTATTTGTTGAGGTTTTCATTTTTCACTCGCAGCGTTAAGAGATAATCCTGTTGCTGCTGTTTCTAAAAGCCATTGGTTATTTCTTATAAGCTCATGCAGACTTTACAAAGGGATCGTGGTTTCTCTTTGGTGGGTTTCAAAGCCAAAATACATTTTGGTACCGTCCGAATTAGAGACGTTCGCGTAATTTTAACGTTTTTTTTTTCTCAATGACAGAGCCAAATTTTTTTCCACTTGTGAATAAAGGTGTGTTGTGTGTGGGGTGTGGTGTGTGTGTGTTGGTGTAGTATGTGTTGTGTTGTTCTAAAGCTAAATATTCTCTGCTCATCACCATCTCTCTGTCCCATCCTTGCTCCACCCTCCTTTAACAGTTCAGTCTCCGACACCTTGTTTCCTCTGTACATAACGACGTGGTTACCTCCACAGTATTACTGGACATGGTTTATCTCCCTATCACTGTGTTTATAGTGTATTTCCAGACAGTGGTTATCCGGATGTGTGCCAGACAGGTGAGTCTATGTCTGGCGAGACCTCCAATCACACTGCCTCCTTGGCACTCCCCTCGCTGCTTCCCTTTGAATCTCCCTATTTCCCTACCTGTCCGCTGCCTTCCCTTTGCCTCCCCTCACACTTCTTTTCCTCGTTTCATGGCTGCTTTCCCCCAGCCCCTCTTACCCCAAACCCCCCCTTCTGCACTCCCCCACCTCCCATCGCTCCCCACCTCCTCGTTCTCCTAAATTTCGCTCATCTCCACCCTTTCCCCTCCCATCCCCCCAACCTCCCCTATATAAATATAACCTGTGTGTCGCGTGATTCTCCAGACGTTTATGCTGGACACGGATGGCTTGTCCGGGGGACCTCCTACAACTGCCTCCTCCTCCCCTCACATGATTCCGCTTGATGTGCGGTGGTGTTGGTTGTCCGAGGATTGGTTATTACAGACGTGTCCGGACGTTGGGTTATGTCTGACTGCCTCCACTCGCACTGCTTGACTTGTGCTCCCCTCCTGCTGCCTTCGCTTTGCTAGCCTCACACTGCCTCTCTTTTCACATCCTCTTGCTCCCTTCTCGCTTCCTCCCCTCTTCCTCACTCCCCACCTCTCTCCCCACCCCTCCTTCGCTTGCCCGCCCACCATCTAAAATCGCCTCCTTCGCTCCCCTCCCTCCTCGTCCCCCTCCCTTCCCTCTCGCCCCCTCCCCCCCGCCCCTCCTCGCCCTCCCCCCGCCCCCCCCCCGCTCGCCCCAAACCTCTCGCCTCCTCGCCCCCTTCCCCCCTCCCTCACTTCCTCGCCCTCCCTCCATTTCACCCTCCTCTCCTGCCTCGCCCCTTCCCCTCCTCCTCGCCCCTCCCTCCCTCCCCTCAACTCCCTTTCAACGGGAACACCATAACCACAGACCCCTCCATCTCCTTCCCCTCCCTCGCCCTCCCCATCTCCTCCCCCCGCCCCTCTCCTCTCCTCCTTCGCCCCTCCCCTCCCTCCCCCCTCCCTCTCCCCCTCCGCCTGCCTTCCCCTCCTCGCCCTCCCCCTCCCCTCTCCCTCCTCTGCCTCTTCCCCTCTATCCCTCCCTCCTCGCCTCCCCCCTCTCCCATTCCTGCACCCCTCCCCCCCTCCCCCTCTCCCTCTCCTTCTTCCTCCCTCGCCTCCGCTCACCCACGCCTCCTGTGTTCTCCTTCTTCTCCTTGTACCCCCCCCCCCACCCCCAATATCCCGAATTTAGTGAAGCGGACAGTTGTATTTTGCTCGTTATATATTCTTAATATATATAAATAAATATTTATTTATATTGTACGAATTTGATCGATGCACACAACATCAGTTTCTTCAGTCGCTATTCATAGCTTGTTCCCTAGAATGCTACAGCTTCCTTGTTTAAAGTTAGAAATCGTTAGATTGCGCCGCGTGATCGATTTAATAGTTAGGAACAACATGGAGACATCCCCCATCTTCTGCGAAGACGGAAGAAGAATACTGCCATCCCGTTATATGATCAACAACTCCCTCCCACCGTGTTGAGCGGGCGAATGGAGCACGAGGCATGCGTCACGCCCGGGATCGGGCAAGGCGGAGAAGGTAAGAGGAGATCTTTTTCTTTTGGTTCAAGGGCAGAGTTGGAGAGGGTTGAAGGGTTTGAAGGAGTTGAGGGGAGTCGTCAGCAGACCGTCGGGTCCTGCTTGGTTTGCGTTTAGGTTGGGCCTTCGGAAGCTTTTTGCTTTGATGTTCGTGAGCTTGCGGCTTGCTTGGCTCGGAGAGCTTTTTGCTTCAGCTGCCCTGTTTGGAAGGAAGTTAAGCGGCGCTCGCTCAGTGCGAGTGGTGGTTTGCTTCTTGGGTTCGTTGGAGCCTTTGTTCTCCTTTGGTTTCCGCTGGTGCGATCATCGACTTCTTCGTGAGGTAGGTGGTTCTCGGGGAAGCGACGGCATCGCCGAAGGATCGGCGCCGTCGTCTCACCAGCAGTGTTGAGAAGGGCGGGAGTGGTTCTCTGGGAAGTACGCATCGACGGGAAGGATCGGCGCCTCGGTACTCACCGGACGCTGTTGAGAAGCGCGGGAGGATTCGCGGGCGCTCGGGAGGATCGCGTCTCGGCGATTGGATCCAGCTCCGCTCTCGCTGAGACCGGGTCGAACAACTTGAAGACACCGAGTGGAGAGGTCGAGGATAGGTTCTGTTTTCGCTCACTTGTCTCCGAGCTGGAGCTTCGTTATTAAGGCCTCTCACATTCTTGGGTATGCTGTGGCGTACGTGTGTTTTGGGCAACCGTCTAATAAGTAGGAAACTGCTGTAAGTGCAAGTGACTTGTACATAATAGTAGACGGTGTAGTTTCTTTTTGTCGTGCTTTGTGTGTATAATTGCATAAGGTGTTTTCCTTGTTAATTGATAGTGCATTTATTATAATAAATAGTCTTGTGTGAATGTAACCCTGTCGTTGCGTCCTTCCTCGATTGACTGCCCCATCCTTGCCACTCGAATATAGGTTGTTTTTTAAATAAGCGGTAATGATCGGGTTCCACGGAACTGACTGCGATATATAACCCCGCATCGGTATGTCCAAACGAGCGAGCTGCTTTAAGCGGGCTTCTTTCAAGCAGTATCCGTTGGATATAACGGCGAATTTATCCAGACGTTCCGGAAATCTCAACAATTGGCTGTCGAGGAAGCGGGGTGAAGAAACAACTCTCCCGCCATCCACAAAATTAACAGAACCGGATCAGGGGTGTGCGAGGCGACCCTCCGGTTCATTAAACGAGCTTTTAAAGGTATTCCGTTAGCAAGATGCAGTCAACGACGAACGGGAGCAGGCGTGTAATGAATTTCGAAATGTTAGGAATGGCTCAGGGCGAATAATGACGTGCAGAACTTCCCCGTTAATGAAGGTTGAACACCCCACAAACAATGCGGTCCGCAATGGGCGCCGCGGCGGCGGCCGCGGTGTTATGACTCCCCCCCCCCTCCCTCCTCAGTCCCCGGCAGTCCCGCCCGATTAATGGTGGGACGGCTTATGTGAGCATGGTCGTCGCACAGTGTAGAAATGATCGCGCGAACAGATGCAAAACATCAATGGATCGAATATGCAACAAGAAACAGCACATGGATAAAAAAGCAACAACTGCGGGTGAATGCGGCGCGTGGGGCGATGCCTGCAGGCGGGCCATATGCGGCGCACGTGCTGGAGCCGAGCGGAGTGAGGGGAGTGTGGACTGTGTCGGCCGCGATGGAGACAAAATAATACGGAGAGACGTGTTGCACGAGACTCTAACGGCGAGAAGAGAGAGAGAGAGAGGAGAGAGAGAGAGCGGAGAGAGAGAGAAGGAGAGGAGAGACGAGAGAGAGAGAGAGAGGAGAGAGAGACGGTCGGACGGACGGAGGACGGTGACGCGAGCGAATTAAGGAGAGACGAAACGTTGTAAGACGGACACGAGGGTGCGACGGCCAGAAATAATAGTGCAGACGAGAAGACGAACAACGGTGACGGAAACGCATAGTCACGGAACAGGACACGAAGTTGAGGATGCAATTGGATGGGTGGAACTAAAGACGAATACAACTACAATATATATATATTATATATATAATATATTATTATATATATATATTTATATATAATATTATATATATATATACGTGCCTCAGAAAATCTACACCCCCTTGATCAAAATTTTTCACTTTTGTTGCCCTTTTGCCTGGAATAACATGCCTTAAAACAGACATTTCTCCACCTTTATTTATACATCTTAACCTACAACTTCCAAGTGAACACAATTCTAACGACAATTCAGAAAATTATTTAAAAAATCTCCAAAAATAGAATATTCTTGGTTGGATAAGGTCCACCTCCCTTGAGTTAATACTTGTGGAAGCACCTTTTAAGCTTTACGCTGTGAGTCTTTGGGATAGGTGTCCACACTTTGCTACCTGATTAGGCCAATATTGTCCCTTCTTCTATGCAAACGTTCAGCTCAGTCCAATTTGTTTGGAGAGTTATTGGATGGGACAGCATCTTTAAAGTCATGCACAGATTTTTGATTGGATTTAGGTCATGGCCTTCAGGCAGTTTCCTCCTTCCTCACTGGGCCACTCAAGGACATTATCTTTTTGTTCCGTAGCCACTCCCGTGTAGGCTTTCGTTTTGTGCTTCGGTCGTTTTCTGGCTGAAAGTGAACTTCCGTCCCAATTTCATTTTTCTTGCAGAAGCAGCATGTTTTTCCTCAGTTTTTTCTGTTATGAGCTCCATCATTTCCCCTTTATCTGACAACGTGCCCAGTTTCTGTGAGAAATCCCTAAACTGATGCTGCAAACGACCATGCTTAACAGTAAGGATGGTATTAATTGGTGTGTACCAAAAAGTTCCATCTTGTTTTGTGACCAAAAACTTTTCGCAATGACTAGAATCTCCAGAGTTTGCTTTTTTGCATATTTGCAAATTGGGACTCAAGTGGGCTATTTTGAGTCATGGTTCCTTCTTAGCCACCTTTCCGCAGGCCAGAAGTTGTGGAGATTGTTGGGTTATTGTTGTCAATGCAACAGTAACCAGTCTTGCCATTAAAGGCATGTAGCTCCTTTCAAAGTTGCCAATTGGCCTCTTTGTGGCTGCTCTTGATTAGTCTCCATGCTTAGTATCGGATTGGAGACCCGGCACTGAACTAGGCAGGGTCTTGGTGACAGGCTATCTTTACGTTTCTTAATGATTATCTTGATTGTGCTCAAGGATATTTCACGGCCTTTTGAACATTTATATACCCATCCTTCTCGTGCCTGTTTCCACAACTTTTCCGAGGTTTTGAAAGCCTTGGGTCGCAGCTTGGTTCTTTGCTGTTGAAATGCACTACCAGCAGAGACAACCTTCAGGAACAGCTGCTTATATTCTGAATATCAGATCACTAATTTACACAGGTGGAGGCATTTACTTGTGTGATTTGAGGTGTGGTTACCCCTAGCTAATTTCCAAATTGCTATATGAAGCGGCGGATGGGCACCTTATCAACCTAAGATATTCTAGTTTGTTTTTTAATTAATTTTCTAAAATTGTAGATTTTCTTTTTCGTTTGGAGGTTGTAGATTGATTGGGAAAAGTCTGATTTAATGAAATTTTAATTACCAGGCTATAAGGCGAAAAAGTTAAATTTAAAAGGGGGGTACACTCAACATTCAAACGGACGCCTGTCTGGATTTCGGCAAATTATACCTCTCAGATGGCAATACTACATAAATTTCTAACATGATTGACCACACTTCATCGTGTTAAACACAGACGCACCTCTGAATGTGTTCTGGTTGAGCATCGGCGCAGATTAATAAAATAACACTCCAAAAATGGGGTCCGTCACAATAATAATAAATAAACTCACAATATCATATATATGTATATGTATATTTATATATATGTATGTTTAAATATGTTTGATTATATATGTATTATATATATGATATATTAGTTGCTCAGCAATACACAGCACAGTAACCAATCAATGAACATGCCAATTAAAACTCTACACCCCCAATTTTTTTAACACGGAAGAGAGTCCTCCTCACGACGTTTCGCTGTCGGTCTGCAATGGTTGGCTTGAGAAGGGTTGCGACTGCAAGCAAACGCCACCTGGGACTCTCTTTCTGTTTGTACAAATTTGAGCAGTGTTACTTGGTCATTGTTCGATCGATTTGTTGGCTATGCTGTGCCAGGATGATGTATTGTCCAATTTCATCATTTTAATGTATGTATGTATTATTATTATTATTAATCACAAACAGTTTTAACTGATTTACAAATGTTGTTGTGATCTTGTTATATTGTTACTGCACTGCCTTTTTGGACGATGTTCCATTCTAAATAATACGTAACTTTATGGAATATGTTTATTTCTTCTGTTGCAGTTGGCCTGTACTTGCCCTGCACGACAGGGCTGATAAATTATATTCACCAACCACATAAGTAAGTCTGATTGGCCTTGGAAAATGTTCTCGTGGCCCTGCCCACAGGCTAATTGGAGTTGTATATGCCTACCCTCTGCGGCCCTTTTTTTTTTTTTTTTCTTCCTTATTACTTTACAAGGAAATGCAGGTTTTACAACTTTCTTGGATCCCCTTTCAGCTATTATTTAATCGTTTGCCTTCCTCTACAAACTTCAGTGGATTATTTAAACCAGTTTCTAGTAACCAATTTTGGTCGGCTGTCAGTAGAGAACAAGATAAGAGATTAACAACCGGGAATTTTTTGATATCTCTCATATTCTGTTCAACCATTGATGTCCAAGGTTTATGAGTCCAATTGGCATGGGGATTTTCACGATCTGCGTTTACTAATAAATAGGTTTATAATTTCTATCTTGTGGCAATTTTTTTTTTTTTGAGATCTAGGTTGTTAGTCAAATGAGTGTCTGGGCCATCCCTACCTAGAAGTCACCGAATTTTTGATATATCATTTGCCATGTTTTATTTACAGGAATCATTTTTTCTATGATGTTGTTTTGGCAAAAAAATATGATAGTTATGGTTTTACAATGTATCTGAACGTCGCGTGAAGGTTAGAATTGGTTCTGTTCAGTGGACGATTATTACTAATGAATGCGTCAACATAAGTAAGTACGTTTTTAATGTCAATATGGACTGACGTATGTCAAGATTAGCCCTTCATCAGAGCAAAATAAGGGTTTTTACATTGTTTTTTTCGTTCGTTTTGGCATTTACAAACATGTTTCTTCCCCGGGCAACTATCGAAAATTACGAGCGAGATCAATGCAGAGAGGAGAAACACCCTACCAAAAGTCTCCATTACTTTGAACCTTATATGGCGACCTCGTGAGTTCCAAAGCATGTAAGAATGAGTAGTTTGGAACACTGATTGTCTCTTCACAGCAGTGAATTCAATGATTTCCAGAGGATTGGTCTGTATTAAAACTAAACGATGTATTTGATGTGGACGGAATTCATTTTCAGGAGTGTACGATGCATGTTCGCTGCAACTAGTCGTTATGTTCGTAGGAAGGCGTTATGTTTATTTTTGGTGTCCGTTGGTGTTCCACTTTCTGAAGAATAATTTTCATTACGTATTTTAGTTATTACTGTGGTGAATTTTTTATTTTGCAAGTATGTTGGATCGTGGCATTTGTTTGTCTGTCTGTTTTTGTCACATCATTTTTTTTTTATAATTAATGGTTTTAATTTCTATCTCGTGGATTTTTTTTTTGAATCTTGTTGTCTTGAGCATGGGGTTTTCAAGTATCATTCTGAATTTAGGATGTGTAGGTTCACGGCCAAACAGGAATGCTTAATTTTGGTTGAATCTGAATCCAGATCCGGATCTGAGAAAGAATTTTTTGTGATGTCTTCCCATCTGAGGATAAGGCATACGATACTATAGCCGACGATATTCAAAGGGTTATAATGGTGCACGCACTTGGTGTAGCCAGTTGGAGTGCATGAGGGAAGAATGATTCAATTTTTGGTGAGATCAATCCAGATCTGGTACGAGAATTATTTATTTTTAAGTGATTATTCCCATTGAGACATGGGCTGTAAAAACGTAATGATGATATCTCAAAGTTGTGATGGATTATTGGATAATGGTGATAGTTTTGGGTGTGACCAAGGAGCAAAAGTGTTCCGATTTAGGTGGAAGATCGGATTCAAGAATTTTTTCAGGATTCTCGACACTTTGAGAACTGGCGAAAAATGATTTGCACATTATCTCAAAAGTTATGGTTGTATTATGCAGAAACTTTTGGCACTGTGTGGGTGGTGAAAGGAACATGATTCATTTTGGTTGAAGATTCGCCGGATCGGATACGAGAATTTTTTAAGTATTCTTCACCAGTGAAGAGTTGGCAAATATATATATGTGTATGTATATTAATATATATATCTATATCTATTATATATATGCATGGTTGGGCGGTCTTTTCGAGCACACAGCTCTGATATGAGAGAAAAAAACCCGGTTCTGATAAAAGCAAAACATATCACCTACTTTATATGTCAAAACACATCTGCACTTGGGAAAAGTGTGGACAGGGACTACTGTTCTGTAAATTGTGGAGACATGAAATATCTCCCACCTTGGAGGCGAGGCACTGACCGATACATTTTTAATGGTTAAACTGGGGACAAGTTTTTGTTTGCATGCATACCAGACTTGATTTACCTAATTTTGAGTGTGCTGAATTAAACTGAAGTTAGTTTCTCTTCTGTAAGCTTAGCTTTTTTGCAATCCACCCATTATCAAATTTCCTCTATTATAATCAAGCTTGCACACTAAAAACTCGGCTCGCCGTACACGAGTCCCTATGAAATTGCTGTGCCTTAGCGGAATGCGACATGTTGGAAGTCTTGGCGTTCTCCAGTACCACTTGCATTTTTGCAACATGATATTTTTGTCATTCCGTATATTGGTCTGTTGTCTGCTACAGCTATGTTGTACTGCCTATCCCGTGCACGTGCACGGGTAATCGCTAGTATTGGTAGTTACAATGATGTATTAAAAGCAAATTTCAATTACATATTATTTCGAACTAGACCGATAGGTATTCAGAACATTTGATAAGGATGGAATGCAAAGTTCAGATTAGGTCTATTCAGGCAGACTTTCGCTTGTAGCTCTTGTGTGTTTGTGACTTCCACAGGGATCTCTGTGATCCTCCAGCTAGTCTGCCATCATATTTGTCAGCCTCTTCCATCGTCATGAGGACGTCTGATGGAGCGCTCTCCTGTTTCCTCACTTACAGCCCCACGAATCTCAGGGAATTGATCAAGGGGCATTCAGGAATAGGGAGCGTTGACATACATGTATAGACCCAAGATCACGAAAGCCAACAGTTCTAGTTAACCAGAACTCATAGTTATCTGCCTTTTGTTACAAGAAGTTTTATAACTGCGACGAAAGACAGCCACTGCTGGTTCTTTCTTGTCATTCATCTTCCTTACAAATTCCTCATTCACATTGCCAAGGGCGACGAATTTGAGGTCCATCGAACACACCTGCTTCTGATCTTCTCAAAAGACAAGCGGAAAAGCAGAACATATATGTTTGGAAAACATTCACCATTTCGTACTCATTGCCTTCACTAACTTTCTCAGCGAGCTTGATTTGGAGTGGGGGAAAAATGATCTTCTCTCGGCTAACGATGGTCATTCCAATGTTGCGTGCCTGCTTCAGAGTTTCACGGCAGGACTCTTCTGGATCCCAGTGTTTCTCTCGAGCTCGGCTTGTCCACTGCAGAGATGGCGCATGGAACTTTGTGAAGCCTTTCTAGTTGACCAAGGACGTGACTATTTTCAGGTCACACAATGATCAGTTGTGTCTGAATTTGAGTAAGTCAATGGACCATTTTTATGTCATTTATGTTCTTCTCGCAAATGCACTGGTGCAACGGACGTCATAAGACATTGCCTTGTGCAAGAGAATACACTTAGGCTGCGCTTAGAGGGTACCAGAATATCGCTGTTGGTTTACACGAAAGTAACACGCTATTGCCTGAAGAAGACCTGGAATCGTCGGCAGTTAAACAAACTTCTTGTCTTCTGAGGAACAGGCGACAAGATTCTGGTCCCGCTTTCGGAAATATGCATTTGCAGGAGTGGTCAAGTAGATTGTTTTTCTTGCAGCGCTGGAGGCTATACCTCAGCGCTTTCTTGAGAGCCCAAATACCACAGTCATTCAATCAGGTTTGCTAAACTGTGTAGGGCTGATGCTGTTTGGTTATCGGAATGAGGCTTCGGTTCTGAAACCATTTCTTGAAGCCCGTCATTTCACGCCTTGTTGCTCTTGCTATCATGTTCATGCCTTCCCCTTCGTAAGACAAAACATTAAAGACTGGAACGGGGTTCCTCAGGTGCGAGTTAGGTCCAATTGCTGGAGGATTACAGGGATTGAGATCTTTTGCCGGTTTTTCTTGCGACACCACTTTGTGCTTACCAGGAAAAATAGCAGTTCAGTTAGTGGCCTTGGTTCTCTGCCAAACCATGGACTCCAATAGGCAGACCTTTCGTTTTCTCTTTGTCCAGTCACGAAGCGATTTCCTCACCAAGTTGATGACTACAATATGAGGAGCCCCATTTCTTGTCTTGTGCCAAGGGGAACATCAAAATAGGCTTTATAGGCACGCTTACAAACGATGTTATAGTGCCGATTTTGACAAGGTAGTGTGTTGCAGCCCAATACACTACAGAATTATGATCAGATTATTGATTGCCAGATATATGACATATCCCTTATTGCGGGTTTTCCGGCTGTCTGTCGTGTGTAGTTTGTGTCTGCAATGCGAAGGCTCCACAGCACAACCAGCAAACCGATTTCCGATAAACTTTGCCTAAAGGTGGAATATATACGGTGAATGTGCGGTTTGAATTTGTTTGCTAGCAACCACCTGTTGCATGTACAGCAGGCCGAAAAATACGGCGTACAGTATTTTCAATTACTTGTTTTCACTCTTGCAACGATTTTGAATGTAGAGAAACAGAGATTCGGATTAAGCACTCGAGATAATTTAGAAATTTATCGAGCGATTTGATGAGGTTTTATATTTTCAATGGTAGTCCTTCAAACATCGGGTGTCTATTTACCGTCATTTAAGGTGGGTATACCGTGTTTGTAAGGCAGCTACACGTCAGTTCACCTTCGATCTCTCCTCGATCCAAACGTTATTGACCAAAGGAAGAGGCATCAAAATAAAATGGAATCACCCGCATTTCTGTTTTATATATGTTTTAATTTATTTACGAATAACCGTTCCCCACCACACCCCACCTTCCATTATTTATATTTACCGAAAACGATTCCACGACCACACACTCCGCTTCCATTTATTTATTTATTTCCGATAAACGGATTTCACGACCCACACACCTCATTATTTATTATTTAAAGTGGCGAGTTGGGCGTAGGAAAGTGACGGTGTGTGCTATTGAAATATTGTGTGCTAAGGAGTGTGGTTCAACAAGAGGATTGAGAGAAGTTTCGGGTTTTCGTTGATGTGTGTGTGTGTGTGTGTTGTGTGCTGTGTAAACGAGGCTCCACAGCACAAACCAGCAACCGATTATTTTTATGGTAGTCTTCAATAAATAGGGTGTGTCTATTTACCGTCATTTTTTGAGGAGTGCCATGGCAAAATACGCAATGAGTAGGAAATTTGCCGGCAGCAGGACAATGTATGTGAACCAATACGTCTTGCAATGAATCTTCGTCGGTGGATCAGTCAGAATGAAAGCATCGTATCCAGCGCTTCGATCCGAGGATCTCGTCGCCGGTACGGCTTGTTTACACTTTATGTCTTATTGAGAAGCCATGATCAGATCTCACAAGGAAAAACATAAAGTTAAGATACATATTCATAAAGATAACTAATATCATAAAGATAAAGAAATTGATGTCTAAATAAATCGGTGAGCAATCGTGCAGGCAAAACGAATAGGTCTATAGTTATTCAGGCAGTTTGGCACGGATATTTCCACTAAAGCGAAATCGCCGCCGACTTCTCAAGTCTATCCAGTGCAACATAGCATGGGTGTCTTTTTTGCGAACATCGCAGTTTCAAATTGCATTGAAAACTAGAGCATGTAGAGCAAAACAGTTTCAGATTTGAAATCACGCGTTTGACAAAATACATGGATAGTATGAAAAATCTCATGCACAGATCAACAAAAAATTTGTTCCTCCCAGTGTAATTTTCGTCCCCCCCCGAGCCTTCCCAAGACACCGGCCGATATAACAATAAAATAACAGATCCTATCCTTAATGATGACGTCATAAACGATATGACGTCATTGTGATGTATCAGGTTTTGCGGATAAATTATCTTGTGCTAATGCCCGGCTTGATTCCCGCAAACAAATTCAAGCTTGCTAGTTTCGGAGATAATGTATGGCAATTTCCATTAGCGCGATATTATGACGTCAACTTTTTTCTCGAGAATTCAACGGAGATGTTTAACTGCTGGCGTTGGGCTGTCTCTCTGCATATAATGGCAGTTTCACGAGATTCCGATGACATCTTAGCGTTGAAACAAAAAATGTCAAAATAGAAATGACGTCATACAAAATTGATATGACGTCATTAATGGATTGTATCATATGGTGCGCAATTACATTCTCTGCAATCGCCTGTTGTCGATTCCACACAGAATCTAAAAGCTCGCCTAGATATATTTCGTTGATCACATTGCTTCAGGATAAATTTATTACAATTATATTAGCTCATACTGGACATCTTTTTCCGGTTTTCCCGTGTGACCTCATTACCAAATTCTTTGTGCAACTTTAATCCCAGTTCACAGCGACTGATACGGTCCGGTTTTTTTTACTTGTTTTCTCTAACCGCCCCCCGCCCCCCGTTTTTGAACCATGAAGACTTTCGACCCCGCCACGGATACAACCAATTCGGAGTATTTTTTATGGCGTTTTCATTTGGAGAGTTATTTTGACGTCTACTTTTTTTTCTAGAAGGAAATTTCAAAATCCGAGATGGATTCTGTTTGTGCCAGGGTAATTTTGTACTATTAGTCTGCACGTTTCATTGAGAGTTTCGATGAAAATGTTAGGCTGTGAAACAAAAAT
>CM068957.1:153080105-153099633 GCA_035128595.1 Eptatretus atami | reverse complement strand
CAATTTTTTTTCCTCAGATTTCGAAGGTTCGAAAATGGAAATGACAGCTAATGTCAAGTTTGGATTCACGAATGTCAGTCGAGAGGGCGTGGACTGCGCGCAATGTCATGCACTGCTCGGTCGTGATGTAAATGCGTCACTACGTCCTTCCAAACTTTCAAACCATCGCGACAGAATGCATCCCGGAAGGAAGGAAGATAATATCGAGCTCTGTCTGCGAACGATCACGATATGACCGTGAAGCGACACTTCCCAAATTTGGATTCCAGCCAGAAGAAAACCTGCTCTTCAATCCACTACGAAGTGGCATACCGAATTGCGAAGTGCAAGAAGCCGTACACTATTGCTGAGGACCTCATCAAGCCTATGTACAGAGAAAATGGTGGAATTGATGATCGGACCAGAGGCGAAAAAGAAGATCCAGCAAGTTTCGCTCTCTAATGACACGATCCGACGACGGATTGAGACGACATGGCCGCTGATGAGTGCCGTCAAGTTTGCTCCGAATCAAACAAAGCACGCTCCAGGCTAGCCTTCATTTAGACGAGTCTACCGACACCGCCTGGAGAGCCAGTTTGATCGCCTTCGCTCGCTACGAGAGAAAGGGAAAGATGAAGGAAGAGTTCTTGTTCGCATACCTACAACCACAACGACAGCGCAGAGTATCAAAGCTATTGTGGACTCTTTTTGAAGCTAATGGACTCGTTGGCAGATTTCAAGCACATTTGTACTGATGGTGCCCCAGCGATGGTCCGGTCAGAGGAGGGTTCGTCACGCTTGTGAAGAACGAATGGCCCATGTGACGTCCTCCCACTGTTCGCTACACCGATACGTTCTTTCGTCAAAAGACTCTTCCGCCTCGTTTGCTGGAAGTCATTGACGTCGCGGTCAAAGTGATCAACTTCATTCGTGCGAAGGCCAACAATCTCGTCTTCCACTCCTGGCCAACGAAATGGGAGCGGAACATGTTGACTTCTGTCCACACCAAAGTCCATTGGCTATCGAGGGAAATGCCTCTCTCGGCTGTATGAACTCCGGGTTGAGGTGGAAATCTTCCTGCGAGACAACGAAAACAACCTCCATGTCCACTTCGACAATGAAGAGTTCGTCATGATGCTCGCCTACCTGGCCGATATATTCGGCCGGACTCAACGAATGAAACCAGTCCTTGCAAGGTCGTGATGTGACAGTCAGTGACGTTCAAGACAAGCTTGCCGGACTGTCTGCTAGAATGGAAGTCTGGCAGGCACGAATCAAGGCCGGTCACTGCCTCGTTTCCTTCTTGGACGAGCACCTGCAGACGCAGAGGATTGAGCTTCCCGTCGCATCAAAGATTGCATCACTAGACATCTCGACAATCTCTCCGCTGAGTTCAAATCGTATTTCGACGATGCACCGTTGGATGTTCCGTGGCACAAAAGACCCGTTTAACCGCAAAATTGAACCTACTGAGACAAAGCAGAGGAGCTGGCAGAGTTGAAGGTTTCAAAAGCAATGAAGCTGTCTTCAGTAACAAAGAAGACCACGCCACCTTCTGGTTGTCTGTTCAGGATGCGTATCCACTACTCAGCAAGAAGGCATCCGTAATGCTCATTAATTCGCCACAACATATCTTTGCGAATCTGGATTTTCTGACCTTGCGACCATTAAAACTAAGTCCAGAAACCGTCTTGAGTTGGGAAGATATTCGCCTTGCTGTGTCCAAGACGGAGCCGGACATAAGAGGCCTCGTCAGACAAGCCAACAGCAAGTGTCCTCATTGATTGTATTGCTTAGAAAATATGTTTACTTTGATTTATCTTTTAAGACTGAGTAAATAAATTTCATAAAACGAAATCTGCATCTTTTATTGAAGGGCAGGGGACACGAATGTTAAGCGACTCGGTAGGGGGCCATGGCCCATCAAAGGTTGAGGAAACGCGTGGTCTATGTGATTCTCAAAAATAAATGACTGGTTGAACTCAAGTGACCTGAAATTTAAATATGCTTTCAATTTGAAGTCAATCAGATGAAAATTGAGGATTAGAAAACTTAAAAATATTTGACCCTTTGGGCAAAGGAGCTCCTTGAAGTGAGTGAGCCAACGGTATCCATATCTAATGCCCAACTGCGTCTGTGGACGCCCTCCTGAAGTTGGGTACCGTGTTTTTTTTCAGGAGGTTGGTGGCAGGAATTGCACTCTGGTCACCAATAACCCTTCATTCCACAAAATACAAAAACGCAAAGAAATATGAAACTCCATGAGTACCTCCTGTGGCGGCTGCCATATGCAGGGCAGCTCAGCCGATGACAGGATTGGAGCAAGCCGACGGGACCCCACTCTTTTATGAAAGGGAGGAAAACCATGGGTTACCTTCCCGGTCAGATTGCGGTCGTGTGTGTCGGGGTGGTGCTGAGTTGTCGTCCACCAGATGGCAGTCTCCTTGGGTTACTTGAAGCGGTCCTTCAGGTGGGTGCTTAGAATGTCCCATCCCGAAGAGAGGCATGATCACCTGTTCTGTTCGTCTGAGCTCAGCATTTCAACATTGGTATTGCAGCACTCTGAGGTTCAGAGACCGAATAGTGGCAGATCGTATCGGGTGGGTTCCACAGACGATTGATCTGGTTGCTCTGATGGTTACCATGCCAAAGGTGTTGCTTGTTAGATGTGTCCAAAAGCTGATCCAATGAATATTGATGTAACACCGGTCAACGAGCGTATTATGAGACTAAGGATTTCGTCACTCCTTGGGTGTACTTTCCCTGGTCTCTGTATATGCTCCTATTGAGGCGAGTGATTCTACCATGAAGGACGCATTCCATGCCATGCTCGAGTTCTGTGGTTGTTCAAGCACCCCAGGCGAGATACAACTCTCTGGGGGATTTAAATGCATCACTGGAACTGATGGGATGGTTATGAGACATGTGTTGGTCCCATGGGTCTGGAACTGTGAACCAGAACAGCATTAAGAAGCGATGGACTTAAGGTGGCTGTTCATGGTTTCAGCGCCCATAGGTCTCACACTGGACTTGTTATTCCAATGCTGGTGGTGTGGCAAAGGAGATTGACCATGTGCTCATTGATGGTTGCCGGAGGGATGATCCAGAACTGCAGGGTCTGCCAGAGTGCTTAGTTCCTCAATGGCGAAGAAGAATTTTTTCTCTCAAGGGACATTGGATACCATTGACCAGAATCACAGAGCCAGGCTGAATGGAGAGCTAAGCTGTTCAGGGAGCTGAGGCGTAAAATTGTAATGTGACTTAGGGTGGACAAGGAGGCCTATGTGCGAGGAATCTGTGAGGGGTAGAGCATCACCTGTGGTCGAAGTGATTCTCATGCCTGGTTACATGGGAATTACACATTGCGTTCCTCCAAGCCCATCCTCGGTGTACTGCAGTTATGGCAAGAGGGTAGTGGGCTCTTGGAACAGAGGAGTCCGAAGTGAAAGCCAGTTGGGCTGATTACTTTGAGTGGCTTGTACAGGTGGATCAAACAGCTGTCGAGTTGGATGTCAGGGGTGTTACAATGCTGATGTTGACCCCTCAATCAACTGTGGTCACTTTGTTTTGTGGAAACACAGGCTGTGGTGAACCGGTTGAAAATGGGGTAAAGCTCATGGAATCTGTGGCTTCCATGCTTGAACTTTCTCAAGGCGGTGGAAATGCTGTACTCCTGTCATTGCATGCAGTTCTGTGCTCTGCCTGGAACACAGGCATATCCAACTGACTGGAAGAGGGCCTTGTTATCCTTCTCTGGAAAGAGAAGGGTGATCGCCAAGAACTGCAACAACTACTGGGGGTGACGCTGCTCTCAGTTCGGGCAAGGTCTTTATTCAGATATTCTTGATAGGTTCGCACCATCTGCTTGAGAATCAGGTTCTAGAGCAGTCAGGTTTTACACCAAAAGAGGTCAACAATGACTGTATCCTTGCTCTTCGGGTCCCAACGAACGCAGACGAGTGTTTCGGCAGGGGCTGCTTGGCAGCCAATGTTGATCTCTGTAAAGTGATTGATTCAGGAATCGGGATGACATCTGGAGGATTCTTGGTCTTCGTGGGGTGCCACAAAACTGATCAAGTGATGACTGAACGATACTCTGGTACTGAGAGTGCTGACAGATGCGGTGATACCATCTTTGACATATTTCAGTTGTTACTAGAGTTTGTCAGGTGTGTGTCTGGCCCCCACACTTTTCAGAACTTGTATGGTTCTGGATTCTGGGGTGGATGTCAGAGAGATCAAGCAGCAGTGCATCGTTTGGGAATGTCAAGATCTCCGACCTTGATTCACAATGATGCAGTCATCTTTGCAGAGACTCTAGATATCCTTTTGGGGCCATCGATGTGGTGAATGAGCAGTTCGAGCCACTGGGATTACAGGTTGCCTGGGTCAAACTAAGGTCCAGGCTTTCATTGACATCTTGAAAGCTGCTATCCTTTCTGTACCGTTTGTGGCAAAGATGTTGAGGTCACGGAGAGATTCACTTACTTGGCAGATATTCATGTCTCTGCTGGCTGTATGCTGGTGTTGGTTTCATGGTTGGGGTGTGGGCTTTGATTCTAGGGTCCTGAGTT
The DNA here is from genome assembly GCA_035128595.1 of Eptatretus atami. Taxonomy (NCBI): domain Eukaryota; kingdom Metazoa; phylum Chordata; class Myxini; order Myxiniformes; family Myxinidae; genus Eptatretus; species Eptatretus atami. The sequence continues at coordinate 153,095,080 of CM068957.1, read as the reverse complement.
CAATCCTGCTCAGCTATTGAATTAGTACCAGGTGGGGTTAACTCGGTCTGGCATCCTTCCAAGGTCGGCAAAAATGAGTGTCAGCATGCTGTATACTGTGTTGGAGTGGCGACCCATCCAGGATTGTGCAATAGCCAAGGAGACTGCTTAGCAGCACAACGCTCTGAACAGAGTATGGTCCCAATCTCCTGGCTGTGAGCCAGAGGTCAACAGACGTCTGGGTCAGGCCTGGAGTGTCATGGATCACTGGATCATTGGGTGTGGAGCTGCCGGTACCTGTGCAGGAGGACAAATGTCCGAGTCTTCAGGTCCTGGTGCTTCCAGTCTGCTCGATGGATGTGAGACTGGACTGACCAGGGATCTGAGTTGGATTATTAAATCCTTTGGTACCAGTCTCTTTGGAGAATCCTTGGCAATCACTGGTCAGACTTTGTGTCCACGAGCGGTTGCTGAGACAGCTCAATGAGATTTGTTTAACCTGCATAGTCCTTGAACCAATCTGCGGCTGTATGGACATGTGGCTCGTTTTCCTGACGCTGAATCCTACTTATCAGATTCTCTCAGCGAGGGAGCTCGTGAGTGGAGGAGGCCAATGGGCGACCACGGTGCCTCGTGGTTGCAGCAGGTTGATCAGCATCTCAAGGAGTAGGGGATGGGCAGGCATCTGCCTGGGGATGGCCAGACGGAGGCCCTGGAGTACCGGTGGAAAGCGGACGCACGCGATGCGCTCCTCTGACACATGCTCCCATACTTGACCTATCCTGAATACATTTCATGGCAAAGGTATGTGGACCTTGCTCTTCGTCAACATCTCATTCCAAAATCATGGCATTAATATGGAGTTGGTCCCCGCTTTTGCTGCTATACAGCCTCCACTCTTCTGGGAAGATTTTCCACTGGTTGGAACATTGCTGCGGGGATTTACTTCCATTCAGCCACAAGAGCATGAGTGAGGTCGGGCACTGAGTTGGTGATTCGGTCCTGGCTGGCAGTCGGCGTTCCAATTCATCCAAAGCTGTTCGATGTGGTTGTGGTCAGGGCTCTGTGCAGGCCAGTGAAGTTCTTCCACATCGATCTCAACAAACATTTCTCTTTGGACCCTCGCTTTGTACAGGGGCATTGTTCATTCTGAAAACAGAAAAGGGCCTTCCAAGCTGTCGCCCCAAAGTTGCAAGCACAGAATCATCTAGAATGTCATTATATGCTGTGGTGTTAAGATTTCCTTCAATGGAACTAAAGGGCCTAGCCTGAACCATGACAAACAGCCTCAGACCATTATTCTCCTCACCGAACTTTAAAAACTTTACAGTTTGTATTATGCATCGGGCAGGTAGCGTTTCCACTTCCACCACACCCAGATTCATCCCTCAAGACTGCCAGATGGTGAAGCATGATTCATACTCCAGAGAATGCGTTTGCACTGTCCAGAGTCCAATCGTGGTGACATTCACCACTCCAGCCAATGCTTAGCATTGCACATGGTTATCTTAGGCTTGTGTGCGGCTGCTCAAGAAAAGGAAACCCATTTCATGAAGCTCTCGCCAAACAGTGCTTGTGCTGACTTTGCTTCCAGAGTTACTTTGGAATCGGGCATGATGTTGAAACCGACAAACAGACGATTTTTCCGTGCTACATTCTTCAGCACTTGGCGGCCCCGTTCTGTGTGCTTGTATGCCTACCACTTCAACGGCCGAGCTGTTATTGTTCGTTCCACTTCAAATAACAGCACTTACCGTTGACCGGGGCAGCTCCAGCAGAGCAGAATTTGACAAACTGCATTGTTATACACCTGTTATACAATGTCAGCATGGGAGTGGCTAAAATAGCCGAATCCAGAATTAGAAGGGGATCCACATACTTTTGGCAATGTAATGTGCCACTGCAACCTCAGCAATAAAAATAACACTGCACACACACACACCATCCTACTATTAAATCAGGCAATTTGTATATATGTATGTACATATGTATGTATGGCATGTTATGTACGTATATCGATATCATGGAAAAAACAGGGCTGGCCTGATCTTCACCAAATTTTGCATGCAATGTGTTGGTAGTACCCAAGGTCAGGTCATGAGCACAAATAACCCCCTTCCCCCTTAGGGGGAGGGAGATGACTTGCCATGCCTTCAGAGGGAGTGGGTATTTCTAGTACAGCACACAAACATGATAAAAATACAAAAACAAAAGATAAGCACGTATCACATGCTGCGTTAGGAGTGTCATGGATCCACGAACAGAATAATCCAACACCAGAACCGGTGTTTGGCATCCACAAGTATCTTTTAACATAAAAAAATATTGAGTATGACCTTTAGGAGATGAAGTCTTGTAATCCACCGAGACTGATATCACAGAAACAATGTTTGAAAAGAACTCATTAGTTGGAGGAACAAGCTCATTGACCTTTTTGTTCTTAACAGGGCAAAGGTGATTGACAAGCGCTTTAATGGATGTTTCCCATCCCTATGTCTGTATTTTCGATGTCTTGTTATAGGTCCACAGTGCCACACAGTATTTATCATAAAATCCAATAGATATTTTCCTCTCATGAGTTTTTAATATGCACTCATCTTTCACGTCAACGTTTGTACATTAGCCACATAAATGACCGGTTGTTAAGGCCATCAAGTGCACATATTCTTCATCATTTGTCAAACCAATAGTTCATATGAACATCGATTTGTCATTAATCAATTTTGTTGATGCTTCATAGTAGTTCTTTCGTTTTCTTTTCGGATCATCACTAAATGATATCATTGTTATTTATAACAGGAAATATGAGAACTCTTACCAGTCGTTTTGAATGTTACATTGCGGTTGATTGTCCTCATATTTGAATGTTTCATATCAGATTCAAAGGAGGGTGGAGTAAGTTGACATTTTATAATGGAATATATATGAGCAAGCCAAGTGAAAGTGAAAAAAGAAGAAGATTAAATGGGATGAGGATGACAGGGAAATATTTCAGGTGATGAGGACACAATAGCATTAAGTGTAACAGGTAGGCTACAAAACACCACTAGGTAGCTGTGAACTTGCCGCAAGTCTTCGGGCCTTCGCTCCTTTCCGGTTCTCTTGAGCCCTCCGCAAGAACATGCAAATCTTCAATCGCTGTCGTTCAGCAAGGATCCCACAGAGTCTTGATGCACATATTCAAAATCTCCTTCCTCGAAGGACACCTCCTCTTCTGATTCCAGTCACGTTGCGACCAAACTTTTTGAAGAGTATTGCTCCGCCGCCGAGTCGTCTTGTTTCTCTCGACTCCGTCCAGCAAGTTTTAACTCTGAAGATCAAAGGATGAGGAAGGATCAGTCACAATATCAAAGTGGTGTGAGGTGATATCATAGCTAACATACTCTGCTTCCACAACCAATTTGTTTGTTTGTTCCAATAATTCTAGCTGAAGAAATAGCAATCATTACTTCAGCATAACACATAAATACTCATCTCTACCGTTCATGTCACTCTCATTTTGGGTAACAAACTGAAACACCCATCAGACAGAGCCGGCAATTACGATTCCAATGATATTTGTCATGTTATGAATTTAATTAATGTTCTGTTATTACTCAGAACATCATACAAGTATAATTAGAAATAAACATTCCATTTACATCATTTCATTTTGCCAGTCTGAACAGTGTGTACTAAATGGAGGGATAATTGTAGCGATGTTCTCACAGTGAGAAAAGTCGGAACTGTCAAGTTATCATATAATGTAAAAACAAACATCTCTCCCCCCCTACCTCATTCATTCAACCCGTTACTCGTGCTTTGGGCACACCATAAGATAAGTACATGAACTCCCAAAAGCTTGTACTGACTCAGGAGAAGAGATTGTTTTATGGATGAGGATCAAAACAGTGATTGAGATTTGTGAAGGAAAGAGTTTTGTTCACTAATTTTGAGTAGTCTCACTTCTCTGGAGTCTACCTCACAAAAACGGAGTACTGGTCAAGACATATCTCGATCAATTCAGATACAGTCTTGTTTCTCACCTTGCGCGCTAAACAGTCTGGTGCTCACCTATGACATGCAGGACCACCTCTGCACATGGCTTACTAACCTCCTCTAGTCTTGTAGACACGTATGGTTTCCAACAGGATCCTCTCATCTCCTGCCCTGTGCGGATATCAGGAAGTGTTCTCGCCTCATCGTTTCCTAATATTCACCAATGATTTTCTCCGGTTCTCAGGAAAAGCCTCTTCCCTCTCTGCAGATGTATGTAGAATCATGAGGTGGTCACACTTGGAATATGTTTTCAATCCTGACAAATCTCACACATCTCCCCTCTGTCTATCCAAAGGCATTTAGTGAATCTCCCTCCATCCATTGGGACCATTCTCAGTCAAGAGCGTCGGTGCTGCCGAAGCAGTCTCAAACCAAGCCTGCTGAAAGCAACAGAATCCCACGCCCACCCTAACCCATATACTTTTTTAACATCCTCTCAAGAAGTTCAATCACTCAAAATTTCTAAGCTCATATCAGCCATGATGTTTCTTGATCAAATTGGATAATATCAAAGTTTGCTCCAAGCCAGGAACCGATGGCAGACAACCGTTTGTAAAGTCTTCCTTGGCACATCTGAATTTTATCCACTTACATGTCTTTCACCTACACCTACATATTTCACCTATATCCACTACATCACAGCTTGATGGAGTACTGTGTCCCCTCTGGACTGGTGACCCTGCCTCACATATTGCTCATCTTGACGGCATGGAAACCAAGGCCTTCATATCATGGAAAGTTCCATGATTAAGCTGAGTCTGGGCCAATCACTTTCACAATACAGAAAGTCAGTGGTCTCTCTGTCTTTCCACCCCATCTTTCTGGTCCTGCACCCTCTATCTTTTCATGCTCTGTCCCCCCACCCCTCTCAGGCTTCTCAGGCTACAGCTTGTGACATTTGTTAAATCTCTTTCTACTGCCTCATACTACTCATTCCTCCTTATTCTTACTTTTGCAACTCTATAATAAAATGGATCTCTTCCACTCTCCCGTCCCCTCCCCTCTTCTCTCTCCCCTCCCTCTCTCTCTCTCTCTCCTCCCCCCCCCCTCTCTCTCTCTCTCTCTCTCCCTACCCCCGAGGAGCTACATTTAACACATACTTGAAACCTAAAACAGGATAAAAAATAATCAAAAAACTCTGAAAAGCAATTTTGGTTTCTTAAGGCAAGCATTTAAAGTGGATAAAGAAGAGAGAAAAAACACAATTATGTCAGTTCGACATTGTGTTTTATTCCACACCTTTCACTTGCTGCGTCTTTTTCTAGATCATTCATCCCCGGAGTACTTCAGAGCTGGCAGCTTTTATGCTGTAAGATGGCTGACACAACAGAAGGGCAAGAAAGTGTCTACTTTATAATCAGAGGCATTGGGTCACCTTAATATCATTTATGTGACTACAGGTAATTTCTCACAAAATAGGATAAATCTTCTCCTTCCTCTTAAAGCTAGGATATGACCGTGAAGCGACACTTCCCAAATTTGGATTCCAGCCAGAAGAAAAACCTGCTCTTCAATCCACTACGAAGTGGCATACCGAATTGCGAAGTGCAAGAAGCCGTACACTATTGCTGAGGACCTCATCAAGCCATGTACAGAGAAAATGGTGGAATTGATGATCGGACCAGAGGCGAAAAAGAAGATCCAGCAAGTTTTCCTCTCCTAATGACACGATCGAAAAACCGACGGAAAAAAAAAAAAAAAATTTTGAAAAAAAAACGACAAAATGGGCCCCCGCCCTTGAAAAAAATGAAAAAGTTTTGCCGCAAGTTGCCTCGAAATCAAACAAACACGCTCCAGGCTAGCCTTCAATTAGACGAGTCTACCGACACCGCCCTGGAGAGCCAGTTGATCGCCTTCGCTCGCTACGAGAGAAAGGGAAAGATGAAGGAAGAGTTCTTGTTCTGCAATACCTACCAACCACAACGACAGCGGCAGAATATCAAAGCTATTGTGGACTCTTTTTTTGAAGCTAATGGACTCGGTTGCAGAATTTCAAGCACATTTGTACTGATGTGCCCCAGCGATGGCCGGCGTCAGAGGAGGGTTCGTCACGCTTGTGAAGAACGAATGGCCCCATGTGACGTCCTCCCACTGTTCGCTACACCGATACGTTCTTCGTCAAAGACTCTTCCGCCTCGTTTGCTGAAGTCATGACGTCGCGGTCAAAGTGATCAACTTCATTCGTGCGAAGGCCAAAATCATCGCTCTTCCAACTCCTGGCCAACGAAATGGGAGCGGAACATGTTGGACTTCTGTTCCACACCAAAGTCCTTGGCTATCGAGGGGAAATGCCTCTCTCGGCTGTATGAACTCCGGGTTTGAGGGAAATCTTCCTGCGAGACAACGAAAAACCTCCATGTCCACTTCGACAATGAAGAGTTCGTCATGATGCTCGCCTACCTGGCCGATAATTTCGGCCGACTCAACGAAATGAACCAGTCCTTGCAAGGTCGTGATGTGACAGTCAGTGACGTTCAAGACAAGCTTGCCGGACTGTCTGCTAGAATGGAAGTCTGGCAGGCACGAATCAAGGCCGGGTCCACTGCCTCGTTTCCTTTCTTGGACGAGCACCTGCAGACGAGAGGATTGAGCTTCCCGTCGGCATCAAAGATTGCATCACTAGACATCTCGACAATCTCTCCGCTGAGTTCAAATCGTATTTCGACGATGCACCGTTGGATGTTCCGTGGCACAAAGACCCGTTTAACCGCCAAAATTGAACCTACTGAAGACAAAGCAGAGGAGCTGGCAGAGTTGAAGGTTTCAAAAGCAATGAAGCTGGTCTTCAGTAACAAAGAAGACCACCCACCTTCTGGTTGTCTGTTCAGGATGCGTATCCACTACTCAGCAAGAAGGCATCCGTAATGCTCATTCAATTCGCCACAACATATCTTTGCGAATCTGGATTTTCTGACCTTGCGACCATTAAAACAAGTCCAGAAACCGTCTTGACGTTGGGAACGATATTCGCCTTGCTGTGTCCAAGACGGAGCCGGACATAAGAGGCCTCGTCAGACAAGCCCAACAGCAAGTGTCTCATTGATTGTATTGCTTAGAAAAATGTTTACTTTGATTTATCTTTTAAGACTGAGTAAATAAATTTCATAAAACGAAATCTGCATCTTTTATTGAAGGGCAGGGGACCACGAATGTTAAGCGACTCGGTAGGGGGCCATGGGCCATCAAAGGTTGAGAAACGCTGGTCTTTGTGATCTCAAAAATAAATGACTGGTTGAACTCAGTGACCTGAAATTTAAATGCTTTCAAATTTGAAGTCAATCAGATGAAAATTGAGGACTTTAGAAACTTAAAAATATGTTGACCTTTGGGCAAAAGGAGCTCCTTGAAGTGAGTGAGCCACGGTCATCCATATCTAATGCCCACTGCGTCTGTGGACGCCCTCCTGAAGTTGGGTTACGTGTTTTTTTTTCAGGAGGTTGGTGGCAGGAATTGCACTCTGGTCACCAAAAAACCCTTCATTCCACAAAATACAAAAACGAAAGAAATATGAAACTCCATGAGTACCTCCTGTGCGGCTGCCATATGCAGGGCAGCTCAGCCGATGACAGGATTGGAGCAAAGCCGACGGGACCCCCTCTTTTATGAAAGGAGGAAAACCATGGGTTAACCTTCCCGGGTCAGATTGCGGTCGTGTGTGTCGGGTGGTGCTGAGTTGTCGTCCACACAGATGGCAGTCTCCTTGGGTTAACTTGAAGCGGTCCCTTCAGGTGGGTGTCTAGAATGTCCCATCCCGAAGAGAGGATGATCACCTGTCTCTGTTCCGTCTGAGCTCAAGCATTTCAACATTGGTATTGCAGCAATCTCTGAGGTTCAGAGACCGGATAGTGGCAAGATCGTATCGGGTGGTTCCACAGACGATTGATCTGGTTGCTCTGATGGTTACCATGCCAAAGGTGTTGCTTGTAGATGTGTCCAAAAAGCTGACTCCAAAATAATTGATGTAACACCGGTCAACGAGGCGTATTATGAGACTAAGGATTCGTCACTCCTTGGGTGTACTTTCCCTGGTCTCTGTATATGCTCCTATTGAGGCGAGTGATCTCACCATGAAGGACGCATTCCATGCCATGCTCGAGTCTGTGGTTGTTCAGCACCCCAGGCGAGATACACTTCTAGTCTGGGGGATTTAAATGCATCACTGGAACTGATGGGATGGTTTATGAGACATGTGTTGGTCCCCATGGGTCTGGAACTGTGAACCAGAACAGCATTAAGAAGCGATGGACTTAAGGTGGCTGGTTCATGGTTTCAGCGCCCATAGGCTCATCACTGAGACTTGTTATTCCAATGCTGGTGGTGTGGCAAAGGAGATTGACCATGTGGCTCATTGATGGTTGCCGGAGGATGATCCAGAACTGCAGGGTCTGCCAGAGTGCTTAGTTCCTCAATGGCGAAGAAGAATTTTTTCTCTCAAGGGACATTGGATACCATTGACCAGAATCACAGAGCCAGGCTGAATGGCAGAGCTAAGCTGTTCAGGGAGCTGAGGCGTAAAATTGTATGTGCACTTAGGGTGGACAAGGAGGCCTATGTGCGAGGAATCTGTGAGGGGGTAGAGCATCACCTGTGGTCAAGTGATTCTCATCCTGGTTACATGGGAATTCACACATTGCGTTCCTCCAAGCCCATCCCTCGGTGTACTGCAGTTATGGCAAGAGGGTAGTGGGCTCTTGACAGAGGAGTCCGAAGTGAAAGCCAGTTGGGCTGATTACTTTGAGTGGCTGTACCAGGTGGATCAAACAGCTGTCGAGTTGGATGTCAGGGGTGTTACAATGCTGATTGTTGACCCTCCAATCAACTGTGGTCCACCTTTGTTTGTGGAAACACAGGCGTGGTGAACCGGTTGAAATGGGTAAAGCTCATGGAATCTGTGGCTTCCCATGCTGAACTTCTCAAGGCTGGTGGAAATGCTGTACTCCTGTCATTGCATCCAGTTCTGTGCTCTGCCTGGAACACAGGCATCATCCCAACTGACTGGAAGAGGGGCCTTGTTATCCTTCTCTGGAAAGAGAGGGTGATCGCCAAGACTGCAACAACTACTGAGGGGTGACGCTGCTCTCAGTTCGGGCAAGGTCTTTATTCAGATAATTCTTGATAGGGTTCGCCACCATCTGCTTGAGAACAGGTTCTAGAGCAGTCAGGTTTACACCAAAGAGGTCAACAATTGACTGTATCCTTGCTCTTCGGGTCCCCAACGAACGCAGACGAGTGTTTCGGCAGGGGCTGCTTGCAGCCAATGTTGATCTCTGTAAAGTGATTGATTCAGTGAATCGGGATGACATCTGGAGGATTCTTGGTCTTCGTGGGTGCCACCAAAACTGATCAAGCTGATGACTGAACGATACTCTGGTACTGAGAGTGCTGACAGATGCGGTGATACCATCTTTGACATATTTCCAGTTGTTACTAGAGTTTGTCAGGTGTGTGTACTGGCCCCCACACTTTTCAGAACTTGTATGGTCTGGATTCTGGGGTGGATGTCAGAGAGATCAAGCAGCAGTGCATCGTTTGGGAATGTCAAGATCTCCGACCTTGATTTCACAGATGATGCAGTCATCTTTGCAGAGACTCTAGATATCCTTTTGGGGGCCATCGATGTGGTGAATGAGCAGTCGGAGCCACTGGGATTACAGGTTGCCTGGGTCAAAACTAAGGTCCAGGCTTTCATTGACATCTTGAAAGCTGCTATCCTTTCTGTACCTGTTTGTGGCAAAGATGTTGAGGTCACGGAGAGATTCACTTACCTTGGCAGTGATATTCATGTCTCTGCTGCTGTATGCTGGTGTTGGTTTCATGGTTGGGGTGGTGGGCTTGGATTCTAGGGTCCTGAGTTCAAATCCTGCTCAGCTATTGAATTAGTACCAGGTGGGGTTAACTCGGTCTGGCATCCTTCCAAGGTCGGCAAAATGAGTGTCAGCATGCGGTATACTGTGTTGGAGTGGCGACCCATCCAGGATTGTGCCCAATAGCCAAGGAGACTGCTTAGGCAGCACCAACGCTCTGAACAGAGTATGGTCCCAATCTCCTCCTGGCTGTGAGCCAGAGGTCAACAGACGTCTGGGTCAGGCCTGAGTGTCATGGATTCACTGGATCATTGGGTGTGGAGCTGCCGGTACCTGTGCAGGAGGACAAATGTCCGAGTCTTCAGGTCCTTGGTGCTTCCAGTCTTGCTCGATGGATGTGAGACTTGGACTCTGACCAGGGATCTGAGTTGGATTATTAAATCCTTTGGTACCAGGTCTCTTTGGAGAATCCTTGGCAATCACTGGTCAGACTTTGTGTCCAACGAGCGGTTGCTGAGACAGACTCAAATGAGATTTGTTACCTGCATAGTCCTTGAGCACCATCTGCGGCTGTATGGACATGTGGCTCGTTTTCCTGACGCTGATCCTACTTATCAGATTCTCTCAGCGAGGGAGCCTCGTGAGTGGAGGAGGCCAATGGGCCGACCACGTGCCTCGTGGTTGCAGCAGGTTGATCAGCATCTCAAGGAGTAGGGGTGGGCCAGGCATCTGCCTGGGGATGGCCAGACGGAGGCCCCTGGAGTACCGGTGGAAAGCGGACGCAGCGATGCGCTCCTCTGACACATGCTCCCATACTTGACCTATCCTGAATACATTTCATGGCCAAAGGTATGTGGACACTTGCTCTTCGTCCAACATCTCATTCCAAAATCATGGGCATTAATATGGAGTTGGTCCCCGCTTTGCTGCTATAACAGCCTCCACTCTTCTGGGAAGATTTTCCACTGGTTGGAACATTGCTGCGGGGATTTACTTCCATTCAGCCACAAGAGCATGAGTGAGGTCGGGCACTGAAGTTGGGTGATTCGGTCTGGCTGGCAGTCGGCGTTCCAATTCATCCCAAAGCTGTTCGATGTGGTTGTGGTCAGGGCTCTGTGCAGGCCAGTGAAGTTCTTCCACATCGATCTCAACAAACATTTCTCTTTGGACCTCGCTTTTGCACAGGGCATTGTCATTCTGAAACAAGAAAGGGCCTTCCCAAGCTGTCGCCCCAAAGTTGCAAGCACAGAATCATCTAGAATGTCATTATATGCTGTGGTGTTAAGATTTCCCTTCAATGGAACTAAGGGCCTAGCCTGAACCATGACAAACAGCCTCAGACCATTATTCTCCTCCACCGAACTTTAAAAACTTTACAGTTTGTATTATGCATTCGGGCAGGTAGCGTTCTCCTCACTTCCACCACACCAGATTCATCCTCAAGACTGCCAGATGGTGAAGCATGATTCATCACTCCAGAGAATGCGTTTGCACTGCTCCAGAGTCCAATCGTGGTGACATTACCACCACTCCAGCCAATGCTTAGCATTGCACATGGTTATCTTAGGCTTGTGTGCGGCTGCTCAGAAAAGGAAACCATTTCATGAAGCTCTCGCCAAACAGTGCTTGTGCTGACTTTGCTTCCAGAGTCACTTTGGAACTCGGGCATGAGTGTTGAAACCGACAACAGACGATTTTTCCGTGCTACATTCTTCAGCACTTGGCGGCCCCGTTCTGTGTGCTTGTATGGCCTACCACTTCACGGCCGAGCTGTTATTGTTCGTTTCCACTTCAAATAACAGCACTTACCGTTGACCGGGGCAGCTCCAGCAGAGCAGAAATTTGACAAACTGACTTGTTATACACCTGTTATACAACTGTCAGCAATGGGAGTGGCTAAAATAGCCGAATCCAACGAATTAGAAGGGGAGTCCACATACTTTTGGCAATGTAATGTGCCACTGCAACCTCAAGCAAATAAAAATACACTGCACACACACACACCATCCTACTATTAAATCAGGCAATTGTATATATGTATGTACATATGTATGTATGCATGTATGTACGTATATCTGAATATCATGGAAAAAAACAGGGCTGGCCTGATCTTCACCCAAATTTTGCATGCATATGTGTTGGTAGTACCCAAGGTCAGGTCATGAGCACAAATAACCCCTTCCCCCTTATGGGGAGGGAGATGACTTGCCAATGCTCTCAAGAGGGAGTGGGTATTTCTAGTACAGCACACAAACCATGATAAAAAATACAAAAAACCAAAAGATAAGCACGTATCACATGCTGTCGTTAGGAGTGTCATGGATCCACGAACAGGAATAATCCAACACCAGAAACCGGTGTTTGGCATCCACAAGTATCTTTTAACATAAAAAAAATACTTGAGTATGACCTTTAGGAGATGAAGTCTTTGTAATCCACCGAGACTGATATCACAGAAACAATGTTTGAAAAGAACTCATTAGTTGGAGGACAAGGCTCTTTGACCTTTTTGTTCTTAACAGGGCAAAAGTGATTTGACAAGCGCTTTAATGATGTTTTCCCATCCCTATGTCTGTATTTTCGATGTCTTGTTATAGGTCCACAGTGCCACACATATTTATCATAAAATCCAATAGATATTTTCCTCTCATGAGTTTTAATATGCACTCATCTTTCACGTCAAACGTTTGTACATTAGCCCACAATAAATGACCGGTTGTTAAGGCCATCAAGTGCACATATTTCTTCATCCATTTTGTCAAACCAATAAGTCATATGAACATCGATTTGTCATTAATCAATTTTGTTGATGCTTCATAGTAGTTCTTTCGTTTTCTTTTCGGATCATCACTAAATGATATCATTGTTATTATAACAGGAAATATGAGAATCTCTTCACCAGTCGTTTGATGTTACATTGCGGTTGATTGTCCTCATATTTGAATGTTTCATATCAGATTCAAAGGAGGGTGGAGTAAGTTGACATTTTATAATGGAATATATGTGAGCAAGCCAAGTGAAAGTGAAAAAAAGAAGAAGATTAAATGGGATGAGGATGACAGGGAAATATTTCAGGTGATGAGGACACAATACAGCATTAAGTGGTAAACAGGTAGGCTACAAAAACACCACTAGGTAGCTGTGAACTTGCCGTCAAGTCTTCGGGCCTTCGCTCCTTTTCGCGGTTCTCTTGAGCCCTCCGCAAGAAACCATGCAAATCTTCAATCGCTGGTCGTTCAGCAAGGATACCCACAGAGTCTTGATGCACATATTCAAAATCTCCTTCCTCGAAGGACACCTCCTCTTCTGATTCCAGTCACGTTGCGAGCCAAAACTTTTGGAAGAGTATTGCTCCGCCCGCGAGTCGTCTGTTTTCTCTCTGACTCCGTCCAGCAAGTTTTTAACTCTGAAGATCACAAGGATGAGGAAGGATCAGTCACAATATCAAAGTGGTGTGAGGTGATATCATAGCTAACTACCTCTGCTTTCACAACCAATTTTGTTTGTTTGTTCCAATAAATTCTAGCTGAAGAAATAGCAATCATTACTTCAGCATAACACATAAATATATCTCATCTCTACCGTTCATGTCACTCTCATTTTGGGTAACAAACTGAACACCACATCAGACAGAGCGGCAATTACGATTCCATGATATTTGTCATGTTATGAATTTAATTAATGTTCTGTTATTACTCAGAACATCATGACAGTATAATTAGAAATAAACATTCCATTTACATCATTTCATTTTGCCAGTCTGACAGTGTGTACTATGGAGGGATAATTGTAGCGATGTTCCTCACAGTGAGAAAAGTCGGAACTGTCAAGTTATCATATTAATGTAAAAACAAACCATCTCTCCCCCCTACTCTATTCATTCACACCGTTACTCGTGCTTTGGGCACAACAACATAAGATGAGTACATGAACTCCCAAAAGCCTTGTACTGACTCAGGAGAAGAGATTGTTTTATGGATGAGGATCAAAACAGTGATTGAGATTTGTGAAGGGAAAGAGTTTTGTTCACTAATTTTGAGTAGTCTCACTTCTCTGGAGTCTCACCTCACAAAACGGAGTACTGGCTCAAGACATATCTCGATCATTCGATACAGTCTTGTTTCTCACCTTGCGCTCTAAACAGTCTGGTGCCTCACCTATGACATGCAGGACCACCTCTGCACATGGCTTACTAACCTCCTCTAGTCTTGTAGCAACGTATGGTTCTCAACAGGATCCTCTCATCTCCTCGCCCTGTCGGATATCAGGAAGTGTTCTCGCCTCATCGTATTCCTAATATTCACCAATGATTTCTCCGGTTCTCAGGAAAAGCCTCCCTCTCTGCAGATGTATGTAGAATCATGAGGTGGTCACACTTGAATATGTCTTTCAATCCTGACAAATCTCACACTCTCCTCTGTCTATCCAAAAGGACCATTTAGTGAACTCCCATCCATCCATTGGGACCATTCTCAGTCAAGAGCGTCGGTGCTGCCGAAGCAGTCTCAAACCAAGCTGCTGAAGCAACAGAACTCCCACGCCCACCCTAACCCATATACTTTTTTAACAATCCTCTTCAAGAAGTTCAATCACTCAAAATTTCTAGCCTCACTATCAGCCATGATGTTTCTTGATCAAATTGGATAATATCAAAGTTTGCCTCCAAGGCCAGGAACCGAATGGGCAGAACACCGTTTTGTAAAGTCCTTCCTTGGCACATCTGATTTTATCCACTTACATGTCTTTCACCTACACCTACATATTTCACCTATATCCACCTACATCACAGCTTGATGGAGTACTGCTGTCCCCTCTGGACTGGTGACCCTGCCTCACATCTTGCTCATCTTGACGGCATGGAAACCAAGGCCTTCAATATCATTGGAAAGTTCCATGATTAAGCTGAGTCTGGGCCAATCACTTTCACAATACAGAAAGGTCAGTGGTCTCTCTGTCTTCCACCACCATCTTCTGGTCCTGCACCCTCTACTCTTTTCATGCTCGTTCCCCCACCCCTCTCAGGCTTCTCAGGCTACAGCTTTGTGACATTTGTTACAATCTCTTTCTACCTGCCTTCATACTCCTTCATTCCTCCTTATTCTTACTTTCTGCAACTCTATCAATAAAATGGATCTCTTCCACTCTCCCGTCCCC
>CM068957.1:153058816-153080080 GCA_035128595.1 Eptatretus atami | reverse complement strand
GGAATAACATTCATAATTAAATTTTTAACTATATTTAATTAATATATATATCATTATTACTTACTGACAATACATTAATTTCTACAATTACATATTTTTTATAATTATTAATTCTACTATATCTTAGTTTTTATTAATTTCTTCTTTATCTTTACATATGTTATAATACTTTAAACATTTTCTTTATTATTATTTATTCTAACCTTTATATTTACATTATACAATACTAGTTCATCTATTTATAGGTATTTATTTAATTTATACTTTTTATTATCTAATTTATAATATTATAAATTAACATTATATATATTATTTATTAAAGGATTCACATACCTTACCTTATATTATATATAATAAATAAATAAACATCTTTTATTTTTTTATTAATTTAATGCTTATCTACGACATTATTATTTTAATTAAAATTAATTTATTTTTTTATATTTATATAAATTTATCATATATCATAATTTATCAAACCTTATAATATACTTACTCCTTTGTTTAGATATATATTTAATTTATTAAGTTTAACTTCTTTTACTTTAACACTTAATTTTTTATTAAAATATAATATACATTATCAATAATTATAAATATTTAAAAACTATATATATATTACTTTACATAATAAACATTAATCACTATATTTAAAAATAATTAAGTTTTACTATATTATATATATTATACATATTTATTAAAACATACTTTTATTTTTTTTATATAAGCGTTACTAAAATTTTTATTTAATAATTCTCTCTATACTAAAATATTATAATTTACTATTATATACTATTATATTAAATTTATTTTATTTTATAATCATTTATTATTAACTTATTAATATTTTAGAAATTAATTTTATTTATTTAACATAATATAAATTAATATCACATATATTTTACATTATACTTATTACGACTATTTATAAATATTTATAGATATATATTATAAATTTATCTTTAATTATTAAATATAATTTATATTATTAAAATTATTACTATATTATTATTTATATAGAATATAATTACAAATTTAGAATATTTATATATTATTAAATTAAAATATTACTATGATTAATCATACAATAGCATATTTTAAATTTTAAATATATATTTTATAAATCTTATTATTTAATTTATTTTAATTTTTATATATACTTTATAAATAATTAATATAATAAATTTTATTATATATATATACTGTTATTAATATCTATATTACTATATTTTAAAATTATTAATATACATATTTATATAAGATTATTTTTAAATTATATTTATTTAATTTATTCTATTCAACACATATTTACTTACGTTATAGACTATAAAATTTAATTTTAATAAATTATAAACTGTCTTTTTTAATTATATCAAAATTATACATACTAATATTTTTAATAATCTTATTTTATACTTCTATTTTTAATATAGATTTATTAATTTAACAAAATAATAAATTTATAAAATATTTAATACTTATTTATTATTAAATTTTTATTATATTAATTAAAATTAATTATTAATTTTTATAATAATGTTTATATGTATACCTAATATTACTTTTTTAATTAAAAAATATATATTATTACATTTTTACTTTATTAATTATTAAATCTATTTAAATTAATTTTATTTATTTATTTATTATATAATTTTATTTTTATATACTATTTTTATTAATCTTAAAAATAATTATATTAAAATTTCTTAATAAGATAATATTTATCTTATTATAATCATATTAACTTAAACATATTAGTTTTTTTTACAACTTATATATCTTTCCTTATATTAATTAATTTTATTATCTATAATATCTTATAAATTCACTTTAACTTATTTAATAATATCTTTATTACTTTTCATTTAGTATAACTTTTTATATCTTATTAATATAAATTACTAACTCATGTAAATTTCTAAATTTCTAACTAATCAATTTTTTATATATTCTTTAAACTTAAATTTAATTAAATTAATTTTATTTATTTTTATTTAATTTACTAGTTACAAGATATTATATAATTTTTTATTTTTATCTTTTATTAATTTTATTCTATAATTTAATATTATATATATTTATTATTATAGAATTAATTGTTATTCAATATTATTTATATAATATTAATAACTTTTTTATTTTTTATTTATGAAATATTTATCATATATTTTAACAAAATATTTGATTTAAAAATATTAATTAATATTATTACTACTTATTATTTATCTTATATTATTAATTTTATATTAATTATTTTTTAAATCTTTTTAATTTTATTTTTTTTTTTTTGCGATTTTTAATTAATTTTAATATTAAATTACTTATAAATATTAGATTTTTAAAATATATAAATTACCTTTTGTATTACTTAAATTCTTAAGAGTGACATAGGGTAAGTGGATGAGGTAGAATTCGGAGTTACGTTAAGTGAGAGAGATTAATTTATTTTTATATCATTTATTAATATTTAATATTTAATAATTACTGTAGATGTGAGTTAGAGGTACAATATATACCTTTAAGTTGTAGTGTGTTTAGAATCATATTAATTAAATAATATTATATTTATAATAATTTATATTGGTGGTGGAAAGAGATTGGATTATTAAATATAATTTATATCTTTTATAATTAATTTCATATTATATATATTAATTATTATAGTTTTTATTGTACATAGAGGTGTTATGGGTAGTTAGTTGGTGTGTGGAGGGAGTAGTCTTGAGAGTGATAAGTAATTATAATTTAATATTAGAGTTGTTATTTTAATATGTATAGATGTTTGTAATAGGATTGGGAGGTATTAGTATCAATCTTATTATAGTAATTTATTATTATTTTTTAGTGAGTTGAGTAGTTATTGTAATTTAAAATTTAGTGATTAGAGGAGTGAAGTTTTTAATAATAATATTATATAGATATAAGGTGAGGATAGGTTAATTATAAATTTTTATGTTATAAACTTTAAGTGTGTTTAGACTGTGATTGTTGTAGAGTGAGTGGATTTAATCTTATTAGGTGTGATTTATTTTAGTTTGGTAGTGAGTTATATATATCAGTGATGTGAGTTGGATGTTTTAAGTAAATATTGTTTAATTTTTAGTGTGGAAGTTAAATATAATTAATATTATTTATTAAGTTAAATTATATATTTAAAGTGTTTTTAGAGTGTGTTATATAGATTATTTTTTAATAATATTTATTATTTAGTATTTTAAAGATTATTTTTTGTTTATGTTAGAAGGAGGGGAGGGGCTTATGACTTAGTGTGTGTGTTATATTAAGTATATTTTAATTTAATTTTATTAATAGGTAAAGATTTAGAGTGGTGTGATTTTATAGTATTTAGTTATTATTTTAATATAATATAGATAATATTTTTATTTAGTTATAGTATTATTTAATTTTAAATATTTATAAAAATAATAATTGTATTATTTAATTGTGAGTGGGTATGGAGTGTAAGATAATTTTATTTTTATCTTTGTGTTAGAGAGATAGTGATGTTAGTTGTAGTTGGGTTAGGGTAGTAGATAAATATTATATATTAATAGAAATTTAAATAAATTTATGAAGGGAGTGTAGAGGGGTATGTATTTTATTATATTAGTTAGAAGATAATGGAGTAGTGATATAGTATGTTGAGGAGTAAGTTTTAAATATAAATATTAATAATATTTTTAATTTATAAAATTTTTATATAAATTAATTTATAGTTATTTTAGTGGTATTATGGAAAATATGTAATTAATTGGTATATTAATTATTATATTTAGGGTAGTGATTAGGTGTGTAGGTTGTTGAGTAGTGTAGTGAGGTTTAGTATATTAAATTAATACGAGGTGTGTGGTGGAGGTAGGTGGGTGTGTGGGGTTAATTAGGGTGGATTTTAGGGAATAATATATTTATTTAAGTTTAATGGTTAGATTATATTTTAGGTATATAGTTATATTTAAATAGAAAATAAATTAGATTATTTAGTTAAAATGTGAGGAGGATTTAGGTTTTATTATTACTTTAGTAGGTTGTGTAGGTGGTGAGGAGTGGTGTGAGTTAAATTATTAAGTGTAGAGGGGTGTAAGTGATGTGAGTTTTAGGTGTGAGGTGATAGGGTGAGTTACTTATAAGTAGTGAGGGAGTGTGTGGAGTTATGTATTATAATTTATATTATTTTATTTTAATTGATATTATATTATGAATTGGATTATATTAGAGGTGTGAATTTAATATTTAATAGAGTTTTTTATTTATATAATTAGGGGTATTTTTATGTGTTAGTTGTGTTTTTAGTATATATTATTATTAGAAGTGTTTATATTTATTATTATATTTAATTAACTTTAAAATTTTTATATTTTATAATAAGAAATAGTTATATGTTATATATAGTATTTAATATAATAAGTATATTTATTTTAATATAATTAATTTTAAAATATTCATATTTTTTATAATTTATTTTAATATTATATAAATATATATTTTTTTAGTTAATTTTTATTAATATTTTTAAAAAAAAATTAATAGTTATGTATTTTTAATTGTAGTTAACATATCTAATATTAGGGTTTTATGTTTTAATAATATTTATAGTATTGAAATGTTGTGATGGTGTGATTGTTTGTGATATGATTGATTTTATGAGAGGTTTATTTAGTAATTATTATTTTTATTAGTATTTATATATAAATTATATTTTAACTTAAGATATTTATTATTTATATAAGTGTTGTTATTATATAGTGGGTTATTAACATAATAAAAGTATATTTTTTGTAGTTAATTATAAAGCTAGGTGTTGTGAGGTGGGATTACAGATTTTAGTAAATTTTAAATATTTAAATTTTTATTATAGTTATTTATAATTATTATAATTTAATAAATTATAAAATTGTGTGTTTATTTTTTTATTTAGTTACTAGTTATATTATATAATTAAATTAAGTTATTATTTTTAAACTTTAGGAGTTTAAATTTATTTATATTTTATTATTAGGTGTGTTTGTGGTATAGGGACTGTGGTAAAAATTTTATTTTGATGTTAGATATTTATAATAAATTTAGTGTTAATATTTAATATTTAGTTTTATAGATTTTATAAAATTTATAATAATAAAAATTTAGTGTAGTGTGTGTGTTATATTTAATAATAAATTTTAGTGTAGTTGTATATATTTTTTTTTTTTAGTTTTTTATTTTGATTTTTATTATTTGGGTGTATATAATATTTTATATTAATATTTATATTTTAATTTAGTAAATATATTAATTTTTTGATAAATTGTCTATTTTTATTAGTGTGAGTGAGTGTGTTTTATTTTATTGGAAGATTTAAAATTATTTATTATTTTGGGGTTTAATAATTTAATTATTATTTATATTAAATATATTATTATTTAAATATAATTATTTAATAATATTTTATTAAAATAAATAATTATATTTATGGGTAAGAGAAAAAAAAATATTGAGTGGTACTGTTAGTTTATGTGGTTTAAATATCAAGTTTATTATAATTTTGTAGATTTTATGAGTGAGTGTTATATATATATTAGGGGATTAGTGAGATTTATTTATATATTTATAATTATAATATAATATATAAAAATAATTTATAAAATAATTAATATTAATTTTTAGTGTATTTTAGAATATAATTATAAATTTAGATACATTAGAGTGAGTGTTAAATAATAAATTTAACAGAGAGTGGTGTGGATTGGATGTGTGGATTATAAATGATGTAATTACATATTAATACTAGTATTTTTTACTATATTATATATTATAATATTTTTATTTTATTAATATTAAATTTTGTAATTTATTTTATTTTTTTATGAATTACATAGATCTACGAGTGGTAGATTTAAATTTATTTGTGGTGTGTGGGAATATATTTAATAGAATGATTATTTTTTTATATATTTATTATAATTAGGGGTTTTTAATTAATTATTATTCTGAAGTGATTTAATTATTAATTTATTATTTTTTATATAATATAATTTATTATATATTTAATTTATTATTATTATTAGGATAATTGTATCATTTTTATAATTACTATAATATGATTTATACGATTTTTAAAATATATTATATGATATAATATTTTAAATTTAATATTTATTTTTATTATAAGATATATTTAAACTTATATTATAATGTAATATTATTATATATATTAATATTATTTACATTAGTTTAATTATATATATATTATATTTATTAATTATATATTTATATTACTTTATATATTTAAATATAATAAATGATATTTATTAATTTTACTTTATTATATTTATTTAATTAAAATTATTGTATAATTAATCGAAATATTTATTAATTTTAAAAAATATTATTATATTAAATTATTGAAATTTGTTAAAATTTAATTTTATATTTATTTTAATTAACTATTATAACTATGAATAATTATATTTATTTTTATTATAAAATATTTTATTTTTAATTAATTTTTATTTAAAAAATTAAATTATTTATTTTTTTATTTTAATAATAAATTATTCTTAATTATTATTATATCATTATATTTATAATTATATTATTTTTTTAGTTATTTAGTTATTTTTTAATTTTTAAATATATAAAAATTAACTATAATTTAATTTAATATATTATTATCAATATTATTAATAATAAATACATATATTTATTATTATAATAATATATTAATATTTTTATTTATTAATATCATATAATATTTATTATATATTTTATATAAGTTTTTATTCATGATTATTAAAATTTAATAATATAAATATATTAATCTTTTAAAATTTATAAATTTATTAACTATAATTTATTAAATAAAATTTTTTAAAATTAAATTATTCTAAAATTTATATGGAATAATTTTGAAATTTATTTAAAATAAAAATTATTAAATTTAATTGTATTTATATTATTAATTTTATTTAAATTATATATAATTTTTTATTAAATTATAAAATATTAATAAAATATATTTATAAATCTTTTATAATTTATATATATGAATTAAGTTTTAAATTTAATTTAATTTAAAATTTTTTATTTTATATTTTGATTTAAATTTTATGTATTTATATTAATTTTATTATATATATTATTAATATTTAAATTATATATATATTTACTTTATTAAATTTAATTATTTATTTATTATTTTTAAATACTTATATATAATTTATCATATAAATAAATTAAATATATTTTTTTATTTTTTATTCGTAAATTTAAAAAAATTTATTTAATATATTATTATTTTTTTATTATAATTTATTTAATTTCATATTTTTTATTTATACTTAATAATATACTTATTTAATTATTTTAATTTAAATATATTAGTTAAATATATTTTAATATATAAGATTTATTATATTATATAAATTTTATAGTTATATTTAAATAATATTATAACTTATTATAAAATATATAATTAAACTTATTTAATATTTTATTTTATTTATTTAAATAAATATTATTACTTAAACTATCTATTATTTAATTTTAATTTTTTAATTTATAAAATTTATTAATTTTATTAATTTACTTTAATTAAGAAAATAATTTAAAAATTATTTATAATTTAATATTTAATATAATTACTAATTTATTTTATTATTAATTAAAAATAAGAAATATAAAATTAAATATATTTATTATTATAATTAATTTAATATTAATTATTAAAATTTAATATATTTTTTTTTATAATCTATGATAAAGTATATATATATTATTTAATATTATAATATTATTCTTTTTATAATTAATATAATTTAATATTTTATAATATTAAGTATAATTTAATTTCTTATATATAATTTTTTATAAGATATTATTATATTTAATTATTTTTTTATATTTAATTTATATTAATTATATTATATCATATTAAATAACTGTAATTAATAATAAATATTTATATTTTATTATATTAAAAATATATTAATGTATTAAAAATTATTATAAATTTATTTTTATATTAGATAATTATTTAATTTTAATATTAAAAATAATTAAAATCATTATAATTTATATTAAATATTATTTGAATTTTTTATTAATTTAAATTAATATATATTTTTTAATAATTTAATAATTAATATTAATATTATTTTATATATATTTTTTAATATTAATCATTTTATCTTAATTATATTTAATAATAATTTATTTATTATATAATATATATATGTATTTAATTTTATATTATAATTTATTAATTACTAAATTTTATTAGTTTAATTATTATTTATTATATATAATATTTATTTTAATATTAATGATTTAATTTATATTTTTAATATTTTATTTAATATATATTTTTAATATTTAATAATTGATTATTTAATATAATAATAATAATTTAATTTTTATATAATTTATTATAAGGTATATATAGTATTTAAATAGTATTTATATGTATTATAAAATATTAAATAATTATACTTTTAAAAATTAGATAATATAAATTTAATTTATTTTTTTATATATAATTAAATTATTATAGTTATTTTAATATATGTTATATAAATTTATTTATATTAATTTATATAACTTTTATATATTTTTTATAAATCTGTATAAAATTATTTAGAGTATTTTAATAAATTAATTTATATTATTATTATTTAAAATTAATAATTTATATAATATATTATTTTTATTATATTTAGTATAGTAAATATAATATTATATTTTTAATTAATTTAATATTAAATAATATATTTGTATATTCTAATAATTTATTTACTTATTTTTAAATATATAATATTTTAATTATATAATTATTTAATAATATTTATTTAAATAATTTATTATATATTAATTTTTATATATTTATATATTTAATTATTTATAATTATATTTAATAATATATATTATATTAATTATTTTTTAATTTTTAATTATTTAATTTAAATAATATTTATTAATCTTTAAATTTATATATATTTAAAATATTTTTTATTATTTTTTATTAATTTTATTATTTTTTTATCTTAATAATTATATAATTATAATTTATTTTTAATATATTTTTAAAATATATATTTTTATAAATTTTTATAAATTTATTAATTTTTTATATTAATATAATATAATTATATTAAAATTTATATTATATAAATAAATTATATTAATTTTTAATTATTTTTAAATTTCTTAATTATTTCACTTTTTATATATAGTAATTATTAAAAATAATTATAGTTTTATTAATTATACTTTAAAGTTACTTTTTAAAATTTTATTATATTTATAATTATTATTATGTTTAATTAATATTTTTTACTATATAATAAGTATTATTTAGGAAATTTTAAGTAATTTTAATTATTATAGTATTAGTTATTATATTTTATTTACTTTTTATTATATTAATAAATTTATATAATATATATTAATTTTTTTAATATATTTAATTTTTTATAAATTATAATTTATTTTAATTTATATAGAATTACATATTTTATATTTTTAAATATACTATAATATATTTAATTTTGATTATATTATTTTTTAATATTAAATTAATTCTTTTATATTATATTTAATAAAATTTATTATATATTATTAATACTTATTTTTTTAAATATTATAATTTAATTTATTTTTATATATTTATATATTTTAATAAATATAAATTTTTTTAATATTTTATATTATATATTTATTTAAATATATAATTTATTTTTAATATACTTTTATTTATTTATTAATAAATAATATTTTAAATTATAAAATTTAAATAATTTAATAGTAATATAAAATTATAAAATAATATTATAGTGTATTTAAATTATTTACTTATATTTTATTTTTAAATAAATTTTAATTTAATTTTTATAATAATAATTATTTACATATATATTTTATATTATTAATATATTTAAATAAATTTTTATATTTATTCATTTTTAATTATTTAAATAAATTTTATATAATATATATATATAATAATTAAGTTTAACTAATTTTTTTATTTATATAATTTTTATTTTAATATATTTTAATTATTTATTTTTTTATAATTTTTATCATTTAAATTATAAATATTTAATTATTATGTATAAAATATAAATTTTTATTTATTAATGTTAAAATTTTATATTATTAAAATATTTTATATTTTATTTATATTATATTAAGTGAGTGTTTTTAGATGTAATCTTATTTATTTATTTAAAATTATAATATTTTATGATTAAATTTTTAATATTATCTTCTATTTATAATTTATTTTTTTATATTTTATTTTAAATACTATTAAATATGTATTATTATCAATTAATTAATATATGTATATTATTGATATAATTCTTATTATTTCTATACTATTAAATATTTTTTATAATTTTATAATAATATAATTTATATAATTTTATGTTTATTTATAAATTTTATAAGTTTCTTATATTATATATAATAACAAAATTATATTTTTATAACAATAATTGTTTTTTTTTAATTTTATTTTTATTTATAAATAAAATTATTATTATTATATTTTATATTATATTATTAATTATATTAAATATTTATATATTTTTTTTAAAATTTATTAATTATTTATTTTTAAAAAAATTATCTTTTTTTTCATAATATATATATATAAAAATTTTATTTAAGTTTGTATTTAATTATTTATATTTTTATATAATTAATATTATATAATTTTTTAAAAATATAATATATATAATATAAATTATTATATAAATATTATATATAATTTTTTAAATAAAATAATATTAATTTATATATAAATTATAATAATATATATTTTATAATTATATATAAATATAATTATTAAATTATATATATATTTTAATTTATATTTTTATTTTTTTTATTTAATTATTTATTAATAAAATATTTAATTTTATAATAGTGAAATTAATATTTATAATTTTATTATATATTTTTTATATAAAATTTTGTAATTTTAAATTATATAATTTAATAAGTGTTGAATATTATTTTAATTAATTAAAAATTAAATATATATTAATTAAATTATATTTTAGTTATAATAATTTACTTAAATAATATTTAATTATTTCATAATAAGATTATATTTTTATTATTTATATAATTTTAATTTAATTTTATAAAATTTATAAGATATATAATATTAGTGATTATATAATTAAAATATAATATAATATTAATTTTTTTATTTTTTAGTATGTGTAGGTTTATAGAATTATTTCTTTTTTTTATAATTTTAAATTTTCTACATGATTTAATTATTTTCTCATATAATTATGTTTTATTTTAAATTTTTAATTAATCTTTTATTTACAATTAATTTTAAAAAAATTTAATATTAATAATATATCTATAAAATTTACATTATAAATTATATAGATATTAAATTATAATTCATTACGATTATTAAATTAAATAATTATAATTATCTTAATTCAGATACTTAAATTTTACTATTTATTAGATAAATTAAGGTGTTATTGGGGTGTGAGGGTATTTTGGTTGTGGGAAGGTTGCTACATTAGTAATTTATTTATAATATATTAATATTTATTATATTATTATACTGTTAGGTGAGATAACATTTGTGAGGGGGAGTGAGTATTAATTTTATTATTTATTTTTATATTTATTATGAGTAGTGTGAGGGCTATTATCTTAGGGATTCAGGTATAAGTATATTATTTATATTATATTGACTTATATAATAGCTTATTATTTTTTAAAATTTACTCTTATTATAATGATATTTAATATAAGTTTTTTATATATTATTATAAATTTTTATTTTATTTTTATTTATTTTATTATAGAGGGGTTATAAGGTGGGGTGAGTAGTTCTTTCTTTTATTAATATATAATTATTAATATATTAATTTATTAGGTAGTGGTAGTGAGATTATACTAATTTTGATTATTAATATTTTATTTAATATTATTAGTAATATTATATTATTTATAATATTTTTATAATAATTTTTTTAATAAAATTTATTTAATATATATTAAATAAAAATTTTAAAATAATATGATCATATTAATTATATTATAAAAATAATTTATTATATTTACTACATTTTTAGATTAGGAGGGTAAATAAAATATTATTTTAATTTTATAATTTTGAAATTAGTTATTTTATGTTTTACTAAAATGATAAATTTTTTTTTATTAATTAATTTGAATAAAATTTTTTATTAATTTTAAATTTTTATTTATTAAATTATATTTAATATTTTAACATTAGAGTTAATTTTGATGATAGTTAGGATTATTATAGAATTGTTTGTATTTATAGTGGGGGCGGGGAGGTATTTATTATATAATATTTTTTTAATTTTTTATTTTATAATTTTTTTTAAAGTACAATTATTAATTTTTTATTAATATATTATTATTTTTATATTAATAATGATATATATAAGTATTATATTATATATTAATAATTTTTTTTTATAGAAATATTAGAAATAATTATTTTATTTATTATTAAAATTAATTTTTTTATTTTAAATTTTATATATTTAATTATTTAGTTATATATAATTATATTTAATTTATATTAAATATATATTTATATTATTTATATAATTATATTATAATTTAAATATATTATTTAGTTTAATTTTTTATTTAATAATTATTTATAATATTATTTATATTATTATTTTATTTTATATAAATATAATTATTATATATTTATTATTTATTTTAATTATTTATTTTATAAATATTAAATTATTATATATATAAATAATTTTTTAATAAAATTAAATAAATTTATTATATTAATTTTAAAGTAATTATAAATTTTATTAGTATTAATTATATTATAAATTTAAGATTATATAATTATAATAATATATATATTATTTAATATATTTAATAAAATTTTTAATATAAAATTTTTAAAATTAATTATTTATTAATTCATAATTTTTTATTATTAATTATTATTATATTAATATTAGTTATTCTTAATAATATAATATTAGTTATTATTTAATTATATCATTTTCTTGTTATATTTTATTATTTATAAAAATTTATATTATATTTTATTAATCTTAATAATATTTTTAATTAATATATATATTATATTAATTAGTTAATTAATTTATTTAATATTTATATGTAAATTATTATTTTAAAATTATATTAATTAATTAAATATATATTTAAAAATTATTTAATTAATAAGGTGGGAGTTAAAATTATTATTAATTACATTATTTATAAATTTAATTTATAATTATTAATATATAAACATAAATTGAATTAAATATTTAATTATAATATTAATAATTATCTATATAATATTTTATATATATTTTTTTAATTTTATTATTATTTAAACTTTATATTATATTATTATTTATTATTTATTTTAATAAATTTTTTATATTTTATAAATTAATATTTTAAATTAATCTCTAAAAATATTAGATTTATAATATTTTATTAAATAGATTTAATTTTAAAAATTACTATTATAATTTTTTTAAACTTAGTATTATTAATATATTTTTTATTTATAAATATATATAACTTATATAATATATATTATAATTATATAATATAATTTAATATAATTATTTTTTTTTAATTATTTTATAATTATTTATTAATATATTATATTAATTTATTATTATATAAATATTAAATTAATTATACTATATAATAAATAGTTTTATATTTATTATAATTTAGATTAATTAAATATTTACTTTATATAAGATATATAAAATAAAATATTTATAATATATTTAATATTTATATATTTTAATTATTAAATTTATATTTATTATATAATTATTATTATTTTTTTATATTTTTAATTAATATTTTTATTTTTTAAATTAGTTTTTTTAATTATACTAAAATAATTATCATTATTTATTATATATATTATTAAATATTGGTATTTAATAGTATTTACGTTTACTAAATTATAATTACTATTGTTAAGTTTAAAGGCTATATTATTATAATTAAATTTTTTTTATACTGATTTTAATTAATAGTTTATTATTAATTTATTATTGTATTTTATATTTATAATAATTACTTTTTAAATGTTTAGAATTAATATTAATTATTTATTTTTAATTATAACATATAAATATTTTTTATATCATTTTTTATATTATATTTATAATGTATTATAATTATATTGAAAATTTTGTGCGTATATCGAACCATATACACATAGTAAATATATTATTTATAGTAATTCAAACTCAATTTGATTAAACAGCACAAAAAGACGATGAGCTTTATTAATTTGTTGAGTTTAAAATGGATTATAATCACTGTTCATTATTTGCACTTATAGTTCAAACATGTTCACAACTTTAGCAATCCAATCAATGTGCTCACTGTACCATCAGCTTCTAATCCTTCACGATTTTTAAAATATTAATTTGTGTTTTGTTGGGCATGTTGCAATCTTTTATCACGTCCCTCATCTTTTACTCTCACACTGTTCTTGATTTTCCAAATATACACATTCAAATCAAGCATGTCTTATGTATTATCTCAGCTAACATAGCAAAGCTGCCAGATATCACTTATAGATATATATCTGCTGGATGACAGTGAATCTTATTTTAACGATTGCAATCTATATCACATACCATTTTATGCTAACACCATTGTGTTTTTGAAATATTATACTCAAATTAATTCTTCATGCCATTATTTCTATTAAATTTTGAAGTTGTTAAACTTTTAGTTAGCTAATTTTATTGAACATTACCATAGGATGCATTATGCATATGTATAGTTTGCTATATTTTACTTAATTTATATACTCTCAGTTATTAATATTGTGTTTTTATTAGTATGTATTGTAATGTTCAATAATTGTGATTTAATTGAAGATTAATATTATTATTTTTTTCATTTCTGATAAAACAATCTTTACTGTAACAAACATTAATATACGTTTCTTATTACAGCTTTCTGTTTTTTTGTTATTCCTCGTCCAGTTGTTTTAGGTCGAGAAAGATATTAAAATCATTATACCAGCCTTCATTTTATTTATGCTGTGTGATCATCATTAATAGCTTCAGTATTTTTTGTAACCCGCTATGTTTGATTTTTTTATTCATCTTACCTTCGAACGTGACTCTGGTCCATATTGACCTCGTTCTCTGCTTCCTGTTCATAGCTAATCTTTACACTATTATATATAAAATATTTATTTATTTTTTATAGGAGTATAGATAAAATATTCATATTACTACTGTTTTCTACAAAGTTTAGAACATTTAAATTTTTAGGCCTACTTGTTGAAAGTGCATACTGTTATGTGTCTGATATAACAGGGCTCATTTAATAAAGTACTTAGCTATCATTACTCTTATATATATCCTGGGAGTGAACTTAACATTTTATTTTACGTACGAGTTGGTTTGAAAGTTATAATCAATCCTTTTCATGATTGCGACAAGCGCAATATATATGGTAATTCTTTTCAGCTGATCATATGTTGAAAAGGGTTGAAACTTTAAACTACTCCTGGAGGAATTAAAGTGATATGTTTAGCTCGCATTTTCTATCTTAAATGCTTATCTAAAATCATCTCGTATAATCAGGGATTAGTGTTTTTAATACAAACAGAGCTTGCTCATATATAGTGTGGATACTTCCTCCTCATTGCATGTAACTACGACCATTATTAGCTCGGTGCATTTATACCCTGATACTAATGTATTTATGCTTGAGGATATGAATGCTCACATGTTATTTACATATCCTATTTAAATTTTATACATTTTTATAAATATTTTTTATTTTGTATTTATTTTTTTTATTAAACCTCTGCTTAGTATTTAATAATATATTTTCATTTTGTCTAACAATTTTATTTTCAAATATTTCTATAGTTCTAACCATTGCATTGAAGTTAGTATATTAAAGGAAGGACTGAATTTGCTCAATAAAATGCATATTATATAACCAGCTTTCGCTATCTGTCAATCATAATTAATATTTATTAGGTTCTTGTCTTTCCCAAAAATGGTATTGTAATGGAAGTGCTCTATTGACTGGTATTAAACACGATATTATGATATTAACTTTCTATTATTTTTCTGGTATTTACATACTTATTTTCAGTCTTATTACCAGATCAAACTAATGATAAATAGAAAATTGAAGCAGAATTTTAAGAGGACGTTTTGCCATCAAGTTAAGGATATGTTCAAAAAACAATCGAAGATGTAACTAATTCAAAGTTTGTCTATTCGTGGGATAAGAGTTGTGGTAGTTCGGTTTTAATACCATTGTGTATATTATTAAAGTTAGTGCTGACATAGACTTATTATTTTTTATTGGACTTTTAAATTCAGCACTTTTATCTGAAATACTTTTTTCATAAAGTATTATGATAATTACGTCTCTTACTTTGGAATTTGATAGATCTATGTGACATTGACTTAAACCTGAGCTCTAAAGTTTAGGTGTAATAGAAGCTATTTTTTACACAATAAGAATCTATTAATACAAGGCGTTATAGGATTGAATATGACAGGTTAGTAGGTTATTAATAAATAGGAGAGACATATTAATTATAGGGACTTGGGATATAAACGATGAGAAATTTTACAAAAAAAAGTGTAAGCTCAAACCTTCCGAGCAAAAGAGAAGCAAATTGCAGTCAAACATGGTCACTGGATAGGTTATGTAGTTAATTATGTCTAACTTCAGCGCAGTGTAAATTAAGTGATCTTTATTATCTCTGTAAGGATTCGATATATATAAAAGAAGATTTCATTGACCTAACATTGTCACATAGCCTCTGTCTTCTTGCTTCGGCACTCCTATTAAGCACATGCTACCATCGAACGTGAAATGAATCATCAAAATAAATTTAAATATAAGAATCACATTTGTACATGTATAGTGTTTTAAAATTATGGTTGTTTATTTGCTGTTATATCATTTTTAAGTTCTCATTGAATATTTTCTTGATAATAAAATAATCACAGACTCATCTTTGACGGACTTTTCATACTGGTTAAAAAATATTGTTGTCTTACTTTGTTTTTATTATAAAGTGTAGTTTATATTAATGTGGTATATAAACCCTATAACACCACATTCGAACATTTTTCCTATATGTATATATTTGTTTATTGTTTCAAACAAAATATTGAAATAGCCATAAAGTTGGTTACCTTATTTTTTAAAAGAGACCCACAAATGAATTATATTAACAATTACCGTAAATTTTTATTATAATATTTAGCTATACGTCTATATACTCAACAAATTCTTAAGAAAATTCATTATATTCCTGAACTATATTTATTTTGACAGCTAATTGTGATTATGTTTTCAATTTCTTCAATTTGCGTTTTCGTGATAACGCCCTGACATGACTTCTCCACGCTTCTGCTTTTATTTATTCATTATAAAAGTACTAAATTATTGCAACTGATAATTACTTTCCTTCAATATTAACTCGTTATTTATTATAACGCATAGTGTTTTTCTTTCGATTTCTACCTCATAGTCTTTTGACACGGATCTGAATTCATTTTTAATATTGTTCAATGTTATATGGTGAGTATAGTGTGTTTCCAGGTAATGGCAAGAGGTTCTCTTACCCTACTAGCGACTCTAATTAGTATATATTATCTATTTTATGTGTTATATTCGTACTGCCTAGGGGCTTTAGATTTACAGATCATCCTGGCATTTCCATGGCAGTGCTGATTCATCAATGTATGTGCTTTCTTTATTTTATATAAAAACGTTGCCGTGGTTATTCTTTACTATGAATATGTGAAACTTGAGCTTCTTGTCTACTGCGTTAATTTTGTAGAGGCTTAATTATCCTCAGATGGTTTCTTCTTCCTTACAATTTGAGAGGTTGGTCTTATTTTTAGCCAAGTCTTCTCTGCTTAATCTACTCTCTTACGACCAAGAATCATGCTTTTGACTTGCAAGTTCATGAAAAGGACCTTTGGCCAAATAAAGTTCCCTTCTAACGACTACATAACGAAATGTTTTAAGTGTGTACTGTTTTTGCTTACCAAAATTATCTCGCCTTGTAACAATCAATCAGATGCGGGTTTATTTTCCCTTTTGCTCATTTAGGTATGTATCTTCTTTAGTGGAGGGACCCTAGAGTCTTTTATTACTTTCGTTGTTGTTCTTTTAATTTTACCTTCTGTGGACTTTTTTGTAGATACCTCGGTCTAGAGCAGTTTTACGTTTCTTCATATTTGGGGCCCGTTGGCCCCCCTAGGGGCATCGTGCCTTTTTAAGTTATATTAAATATATCGACCGTGGGTGTGGGGCCTTTTAATGATCTATTTAGCGGATCGATAACCAGAAAGAAAACTGCAGGAATTGCAAGATGGCATGAAAGCTGTTGTAAAGTAACACTAAATTAAGGTGACGAAGTCATCGTCATAGTTTCAAAGTAAAAAGGGTAGATGACTTAACCACATTATTAAAAGAAAAGGCGGAGCCCACAGAGCATATTCATAGAAACCAATGTTTACAAAAAACGTAGTTAGAATTTTGTTTTTTTTCAATTTTTTTCCTCAGATAGTCGAGGAGTTCAGAAAAATGGAATGAATCTATGTCAAGTTTGGATTCACGAATTCATGTCGAGATAGCGAAGGTGGACGTGCGACGCGAGCATGTCTGCATCTGGTGTCGTGATGTCAATGCGTCAACTACGTCCTTCCAACTTTACAAACGCATACGCGACAAGATGCATCCCGGAAGGAACAGAAGATAATATCGACGCTCGTGTCTGCGAAACGATCACGATATGACCGTGAAGCGACACTTCCCAAATTTGGATTCCATAAGATCACAGAAGAAAAACCTGCTCTTCAATCCGCTACAGAAGTGCATACCGAATTGCAAGTGCAAGAAGCCGCACACTATTGCAGGAGCCTTATCAAGCCATGTACAGAGAAATGGTGGAATTGATGATCGGGCACCAGAGGCGAAAAAGAAGATCCAGCAAGTTTCGCCTCTCTAATGACACGATTTGACGACATGGCCGCTGATGTGTGCCGTCAAGTTTGCTCCGAAATCAAACAAAGCACGCTCCAGGCTAGCCTTCAATTAGACGAGTCTACCGACACCGCCCTGGAGAGCCAGTTGATCGCCTTCGCTCGCTACGAGAGAAAGGAAAGATGAAGGAAGAGTTCTTGTTCTGCAATAACCTCCAACCACAAGACGAGGCAGATATCAAAGCTATTGTGGACTCTTTTTTTTGAAGCTAATGGACTCGGTTGGCAGAATTTCAAGCACATTTGTACTGATGGTGCCCCAGCGGATGCTCGGCGTCAGAGGGGGTTCGTCACGCTTGTGAAGAACGAATGGCCCCATGTGACGTCCTCCCACTGTTCGCTACACCGATACGTTCTTTCGTCAAAGACTCTTCCGCCTCGTTTGCTGGAAGTCATTGACGTCGCGGTCAAAGTGATCAACTTCATTCGTGCGAAGGCCAACAATCATCGGCTCTTCCAACTCCTGGCCAACGAAATGGGAGCGGAACATGTTGGACTTCTGTTGCCACACAAAGTCCGTTGCTACGGAGGGGAAATGCCTCTCTCGCTGTATGAACTCGGGTTGAGGTGGAAATCTTCTCTGCGAGACAACGAAAACAACCTCCCATGTCCACTTCGACAATGAAGAGTTCGTCATGATGCTCGCCTACCTGGCCGATATATTCGCCGACTCAACGAAATGAACCGTCCTTGCAAGGCCGTGATGTGACAGTCAGTGACGTTCAAGACAAGCTTGCCGGACTGTCTGCTAGAATGGAAGTCTGGCAGGCACGAATCAAGGCCGGGTCCACTGCCTCGTTTCCTTTCTTGGACGAGCACCTGCAGACGCAGAGGATTGAGCTTCCCGTCGGCATCAAAGATTGCTCACTAGACATCTCGACAACTCTCCCGCTGAGTTCAAATCGTATTTCGACGATGCACCGTTGGATGTTCCTGGCACAAAGACCCGTTTAACGCCAAAATGAACCTACTGAAGACAAGCAGAGGAGCTGGCAGAGTTGAAGGTTTCAAAAGCAATGAAGCTGGTCTTCAGTAACAAAGAAGACCACCCACCTTCTGGTTGTCTGTTCAGGATGCGTATCCACACTCAGCAAGAAGGCATCCGTAATGCTCATTCAATTCGCCACAACATATCTTTGCGAATCTGGATTTTCTGACCTTGCGACCATTAAAACAAGTCCAGAAACCGTCTTGACGTTGGAACGATATTCGCCTTGCTGTGTCCAAAACGGGCCGGACATAAGAGGCCTCGTCAGACAAGCCCAACAGCAAGTGTCTCATTGATTGTATTGCTTAGAAAAATGTTTACTTTGATTTATCTTTTAAGACAAGTAAATAATTTCATAAAACGAAATCTGCATCTTTATTGAAGGACAGGGGACCACGAATGTTAAGCGACTCGGTAGGGGGGCCATGGGCCATCAAAGGTTGAGAAACGCTGGTCTATGTTGATCTCAAAAATAAATGACTGGTTGAACTCAGTGACCTGAAATTTAAATGCTTTTCAAATTTGAAGTCAATCAGATGAAAATTGAGGACTTTAGAAACTTAAAAATATGTTGACCTTTGGGCAAAGGAGCTCCTTGAAGTGAGTGAGCCAACGGTCATCCATATCTAATGCCCAACTGCGTCTGTGGACGCCCTCCTGAAGTTGGGTTACGTGTTTTTTTTCAGGAGGTTGGTGGCAGGAATTGCACTCTGGTCACCATAAAACCCTTCATTCCACAAAATACAAAAACGCAAAGAAATATGAAACTCCATGAGTACCTCCTGTGCGGCTGCCATATGCAGGGCAGCTCAGCCGATGACAGGATTGGAGCAAAGCCGACGGGACCCCCACTCTTTTATGAAAGGAGGAAAACCATGGGTTAACCTTCCCGGGTCAGATTGCGGTCGTGTGTGTCGGGGTGGTGCTGAGTTGTCGTCCACCAGATGGCAGTCTCCTTGGGTTAACTTGAAGCGGTCCCTTCAGGTGGGTGTCTAGAATGTCCCATCCCGAAGAGAGGATGATCACCTGTCTCTGTTTCCGTCTGAGCTCAAGCATTTCAACATTGGTATTGCAGCAATCTCTGAGGTTCAGAGACCGGATAGTGGCAAGATCGTATCGGGTGGTTCCACAGACGATTGATCTGGTTGCTCTGATGGTTACCATGCCAAAGGTGTTGCTTGTAGATGTGTCCAAAAAGCTGACTCCAATGATAATTGATGTAACACC
>CM068957.1:153007715-153022089 GCA_035128595.1 Eptatretus atami | reverse complement strand
CCGAAGGTGAATTGACCTCCATTTATTCAGAGATATGATATTCAATCCATGATTGATTATTTGTGGAATGAAGTCACTTTCCTCATTTAATCCTTATTTACCTTTGTGACAACTTTCCTTAAGCGCTGAAATTCTGGTTCCTTGGGGACCTTCCTCGCAGCAAAGGCTTTGCAGCTACAATGAAGGCTGAATATTCGGAAAATGATCTTAAATTCGCACGTTGCATTGTCAAAGGTCTCTTCAAGAAACTAATAATATTTTCTTTAACTACTTCAGAATGCTCCTCTTCGTCTTGAGTGCACCAAAACTTCTCCAAAAGAGGAACGAAGGTCATCAGCCATTGCAACTGGTTCATCATGACTATGCTACAGGTATCAGGTAAACTGCACTAACCTGTTCCCATGGTCGGGATGTCGGCGAATAAACCGCCCCCCACAGGTTTCCTAGTAAGAAGGGTGTTTGGATATGGACACCCAGCAGGATAAAGAGGCGGAGGACTCCTTGTGAGCCAACGGCCATCCATATCTCATGCCAAACTGTGTCTGCGGATGCCTCCTGCAGTAGGGAATACTTGTTTTTTTTGGAGGTTGGTGGCAGGAATTGCACTCCGGCCACCGCAAAACCATCATTCTGCAAAACATTCCAGAAGCATCACAAAAATCTGAAAACCCACTCCGTGGGAGTACCTCCTGCGCAGCTTCCCTTCGCAGGGCAGCCCACCGTTGACGGGATTGGGGCAAAGCCTTTGGGACCCCCAATCTTTAATGATAGGAGGGAAACCACGAGGTAACATTCCCGGGCCAGATTGCGGAGAGTATGTCGGGTGGTGCTGAGGTCGTCCACCAGCCGACGGTCTCCTTGGGTTACCCTGAGGTGGTCCCTTTGGTGGGTGCATGGAATGTCATCTCTCAAGAGGATGATCACCTGTCTCTGTTTTCGTCTGAGCTCAAGCGTTTGGACATCGGTATTGCAGCACTCTCTGAGGTACGGAGACCGGATTGCGGCGAGATCATGGTTGGTGGTTACACTTAACTATTGGTGCTGGTCGCTCTGATGGTTACCATGCCCAAGGAGTTGCTGAAGCTGTGTCCAATAAGCTGACTCCAATGATAATTGAGATAACTCTGGTCAACGAGCATATTATGAGACTAAATATACGTCACTCCTTGGGTGTCATTTCCTGATCTCTGCATATGCTCTGACTGAGGCGATTATCTCACCGTGAAGGACGCATTCTGTGCCACGCTCGAGTCTGTGGTTGATGAGTGGCCCATGCGAAATACTCTTATCATCTTGGGGGATTTCAACGCATCGACTGGAACTGATAGGGATGGTTATGAGATGTGGTTCATCCCCATGGGTCTTTGAACTGTGGACCAGAATAGCACCAACTTCCTTGACTTTGCAAGAAGTCTTGGACTTAGGGTGGCCGTTCATGGTTTCAACACCCACAAGCTCATCGCTGGACTTGGTATTCCAATGCTGGTGGTGTGGCAAAGGAGATTGACCATGTCCTCGTTGATGGTCATTGGAGGATGATCAAGAACTGCAGGGTCTACCGAGTGCTCAGTTCCTCAATACTGACCACCGGCTTGTTGTAGCAACTCTTAAGTTGCACCTTAAATCCAGGAGAATGGTACCATCCATCTTAGCTGGATGTTGGCAAGCTCAAGATGAGAGGGTAGCTGTGGTGTTTGTGAACAGGCTGAGTGGAGATTTGGGGGGTCTGGGTGCTTTTTGGGAGCCTGAGTTGTGGAGTGCCTTCAAGCCCACCGTCCTTGATGTTGCTGGTAGATATCTTGATACTCACCATAGGGCAAAGAATAATTTTATCTCTCAAGGGAAACTGGATACCATTGACCAGAGTCACAGTGCCAGGCTGAAATGGCAGAGCACAGCTGTTCAGGGAGTTGTTCAGGGAGCAAAGGAGGCCTATGTGCGAGGAATCTTTGAAGGAGTAGAGCACCTTGAAGGTCAAGTGATTATCTCGTCTTGCTTATAGGGGAATTCGCTCATTGCGTTCGTCCAAGCCCATCCCTCAGTGTTCTGCAGTTAGAGTAGAGGGTGTCGGCTCTTGACAGAGGAGTCTGAAGTGAAGGCCTGCCGGGCCGGTTACTTGAGCGGTTGTACCAGACAGCACAGATAAGTTCCAGCTGTCGAGTTGGACATCAGGGTGTTACAATCCCTATTATTGACCCTCCAATAAACTATGGTCCACCTTCATTTGTGGAAACACAGGCTGTGGTGAACTGGTTGAAATGGGGTAAAGCTCCAGGATATGTGGCATCCATGCTGAACGACTCAAGGCTGGTGGAAATGCTGCACTCCTGTCGTTGCATGCAGTTCTGTGCTCTGCCTGGAACACAGGCATCATCTCAACTGACTGGAAGAGGACCCTTGTTGTCCCTGTCTGAAAAGGAAGGTGATCTCAGAGACCCAACAACTACCGAAGGATGACGCTGCTCTCAATGCCAGGCAAGGTCGTTGCGCTTGGACAATTCTTGATAGGGTTCGCCACCATCTGCTTGAACACCAGCGTCCAGAGCAGTCAGGCTTTACACCAAAGTGGTCAACAATTGACCGGTATCCTTGTGCTTCGTTGTCCTCACCGAACACAGACGAGAGTTTGGCAGGGGCTGCTTACAGCCTATGTTGATCTCTGTAAAGTGTTTGATTCAGTGAATCGGATGCCCTCTGGAGGGGTGCCACCAAAACTGACCGATCTGATGTCTGAACTCTACTCTGGTACTGAGAGTGCTGTGAGATGTGGTGGTACCATCTCTGACTTATGTCCACTTATTACTGGAGTTTGTCAGGGGTGTGTTCTGGCCCCCACACTTTTCAGCACTTGTATGGACTGGTTCTGGGATCTTGGAGAGATCAAGCTGCGGTGCATTGTTTTGGAATGTCAAATCTCTGACCTTGATTTCACATATGATGCAGTCATCATTGCGGAGACTCTGGATATCCTTTTGGGGGCCCTCAACGTGTTGAATGAGGAGTCGGAGCCACTGGGATTACGGGTTTCCTGGGTCAAAACTAAGATCCAGGCTTTCAATAACATCTTGGATGCTGCTATCTTGTCTGTAGCTATTGGTGGTGAAGATGTTGAGGTCACGGAGAGATTCACTTACCTTGGGCAGTTATATTCATGTCTCTGCTGGCTGTGAGCCAGATGTCAGCAGACATCTGGGTCAGGTCTGTGGAGTCATTGATTCACTGGATCAAGGGTGTGGCACTGTCGGTACCTGTGCGGAGGACGAAAGTCCTAGGCTTCAGGTCCTTGGTGCTTCCAGTCTGCTCTATTAATGTGAGACTTGGACTCTGACCAGGGATCTAAGATGGATCTTAATTCCTTTGGGACCAAGTCTCTTTGGAGAATACTTGGATATCGCTGGTCAGACTTTGGATCCAATGAGTGAATGCTGAGATAGACTCAAATTGAGATTTGTTACCTGCATAGTCCGTGAGTGTCAGCTGCTGCTGTATGGACATGTTGCTCATTTTCCTGACACTGATCCTGCTCATCAGATTCTCTCAGCATGGGATCTCGTGAGTGGAGTAGTCCAATGGGCCGACCACGTGCCTCGTGGTTGTAGCAGGTTGATCAGCATCTCATGAGGATGGGGATGGTCCAGGCATTTTCCTGGGGGATGGCCAGATGGAGGCCCCTGAAGTAACCGCGGAAAGTGGACGCAGCGACGCACTGCTCTGGCGCATGCTCCCATTCCTGACCTGACCTAATCATCGGTCACTTAGTTGTGTTTCAGCAACAAGCTTCGCTTCTCTGTTACCTGCTCCAAGACCATCTACCTTGGGTTCCTCATTCTCATTCTCCTCAAGCAGGAGGTTGGAAATGCCACCATTAAATCATCATCAATGATTAATCTACTTTTGCAAGTTTGATCTCTGCTTGGAGAAATCTTTGTTTTCATCGTGAGCAGGTGGCATGATCTTAGCTCAACGCTCACCACTTTGCTCACTGTCAGCATCATTGGGAGTATTTTCTACGTGTACCCCTAACACCTTGCTGCCCTTATCCTCCTTTCCAATGTTTAAAAAATGACCTTTTCAAAGGTTTCCGTGAACCTATGTCCACAATCATTTCCTCTGCAGGCTGTGACTCCCCTTCTGTGTCGTTACACAACCCACAGTACATTTGCTGACTCCTCTTTGACACGATTACCGCCATACTTGTTACCCAATTTTTTATAATGTACATTTGAACTTCATCAGCACCCTTCTTAACTGGACCTTGGCGTTCCGGCACAGACTCCTGCTCTGAACGTGACTCGTTTTCAACGTTCTCTGTAACGTTCACAGGAGGGCCTGCTCTGGTTCCATAGCATATGTTTTCCTCACATTAGGACAATATTGCCTCGTGTGGCTGTACGCTCCGCACTCATAGCACAATAGCCTTTCTGTTGCGCCAAAAATCCTATGCTCACGTTTTGCTGTTTTAAACACGAGAGAGACATTTAAACTGTGCACGCCACTCTTAAAACAACATAGCAAACCCATCTAAACGTTCGATATGTTCAAGCTTTCCATCCATGGTGCGGATGGAAGTTTTAATAATTCTCGACACAAGTACCGTGCTGACAAGTTTTGAAGAATTTCTTCCTCAGACAACGTCGGTAAAATGTTGGACAACAAAATATTTGATGCCGGAGTGTCCACGATGAAACAGAACATACTGTTCATCACCCAGAATGAGTCCATTCTGCACAACAACGTGTGCAAGGTGGACTTTCGAGACGAAAACAACGATCTTGTGGTTCATTCGAGACGCCGCACAGATAACATCCTTCTGCAGCAATACGGAGCTTATCAAACTCGACATGGCTCTGCCCTTCAATCTCTGGTTGCCAGAGAAACACTATCTTTGCAATCCAACCTCTCAGCCTCTAATACCGAAAGGACCAACTTTTTGCTGGCAAATAAAAAAACCTTCTTGCTGGACTCTGTGCAAAGCAAGCCAGGGGAGCTCTGATTCGTCTCCAAATGGAAATCTGTATCACTTGGATACTTCCTCGAGGTTTCTTGGGACTGGAAGTTCAGAAAAAAAACAATCAGCAGATAGCCTCACTAAAGACGAAGGAAGGTAGAATAACACACTGCCAAAAAGACATCAGAGTTTCACTCAAGGATTATTCTCTGAACTCTACCATGCCAAGAGCACTGATAATGAGATTGTGGAATCCCTGACTTCTTCCCTACCCACCTTATCAGAATCCGCACGTCTACAACTAGACAAGGAAATAACTTTGGAGGAATTTCAGGCTGCCCTACATACTCTACCAACAGGCAAAGCCTCTGGTCTAATTGTAGGAGAGGAGGAGATTGGGACCATACTCTGTGCAGAGCTTTGGTGCTACCTTAGCAGTTTCCTTGGCTATTGGGCACAATCCTGGATGGGTCGCCATTCCGCACAGTATACCAGCATGCTGGCACTCATTTTGCCGACCTCGGAAGGATGACAGGTCGAGTTAACCCCACCTGGTATTAATTCAACAGCTGAGCGGGATTGGAACTCAGGACCCTAGGATTAGCCCCCCTAGCCATTAACCAACACCAGGCATGGTCTAGAATCTAGATCATTGGCTCTTACTCTGGGGGCGTGAGTAATTTCCAGATGGGGCGTGAGCCGGGAGAAAAAGGTAGGAATTTCTATAATTATTTTTGGAATCCTCTTAACAAGTATTTGCATAATATCGTGATGAACATAAAATAACAAAAGTATCTCCCTTAATAATTTTCGTTTTCTATTTCACAACTCGGCCTACCATTTTCTGTATTAAATTAAATTTATTTAAATTTAATATAAAAATTTATATTTTAATTTAATTTTAATATTAAAAAAAAATTCACAGATTTGCAGTAACCATTGAAAACTAAATCATTCCACATGAGTGCAAAAAAGCGGAAGTATCTTGACCAATATATTCGATTTGGATGTGTCCTCCAAAAGGGTGACACAGAGGTACCCCAGTGGGTAATATGCTGCAAGACTCTGAGCAATGATGACATGCGGCCCACACACTTGGAACACCACTTGAAGACAACGCATCCTGCTCTAGCTGCCAAACCCAAGGCATTCTTTGAACAAAAAGGCAGTCCTTGAAGCAAGCTAAGATGGACAGCAGTGGAGCATTTCGGCAACAGACTTCAAGGTTGTTGAGGCATCCTATGAGATCGCCATGTTGATTGCAAAGAGCAAAAAGAGCAATAACATCGGAGAGACTCATAAAAACAAGTGTACTGCATGCAGCAGAGCTCGTTCTGGGGAAGGATAGTGCAAACAAGCTTTCCCAAATCTCTCTATCAAACGATACCATCAAGGGAAGGATCGATGAAATGTCTCAATACATCAAAGATCAAGTTCTCGACCAAGAAAGAGCTTCTCCTGTATTTTCCATCCAATTGGATGAAACGACTGATGTTCAGTGTTCTCAGCTACTGATGTATGCGCGTTTCATGTCAGGCAACAGTGTAGAAGAGGAAATTCTCTTCTGCCATCCAATGGAAAATTATACAACAGCAACAGATATTTTTCAAGTGGTATCAAACTTCTTCCAGGAAAATCAACTTTGTGGGACTCGCTGGTAGTTGTGTGTGTATTGATGGAGCTCCGGCCATGCTTGGTTAGCATTCTGGTTTCATAACAAGAGTGAAAGAAAAAAGTCCATCTGCTATAGGTACGCACTGCATCTTTCATCGTGAAGCCTTGGCATCCAGAACTCTACCTGCTGAAAGGAGGGATGTCATGAACCTGGCTATCAAAGTAGTCAACTTCATCAAAGCTGGAGCCTGAAACAGTCGTCTCTCAAACAGCGTGTGGGTGGATATGGATTCTGAACATCAAGCCTTGCTTTTCCACACAAACGTACGATGGCTTTCGAAGGGAAACGGCTTGGACGCTTTATGAACTACGACAAGAAGTGGCAACATTTCTAGATTCGCAGCAGAAAGCAGATCTCCATGGCAAGTTCCAGTTTGAAGGATTTTTGCTATCTCGAGCTTACCTGGTGACATCTTTGAAGTGCTGGATGCCATCAACCTCAAACTCCAAGGGAAAAACATCAACATCATCATGCACCATGACGTCATTCGAGCCTTCATGGCCAAACTCGACCTCTGGAAATGTCGAATTCAGGATGGAAATACAGCAGTTTTGTTAACTTGGATTCTGCTCTCATTCACAGTTACCTTGATTTTGAGTTAAAGAAACAAATAATTACTCATTTGACTGAA
Organism: Eptatretus atami; assembly: GCA_035128595.1. Classification (NCBI taxonomy): domain Eukaryota; kingdom Metazoa; phylum Chordata; class Myxini; order Myxiniformes; family Myxinidae; genus Eptatretus; species Eptatretus atami. The sequence continues at coordinate 153,014,835 of CM068957.1, read as the reverse complement.
TTGAAAGCAGAATTCATCAGTACTTTCCGGATAGAGATGAGAAGCACGAAGCCTGGAAATTCATTAGGAACCCATTTCAATGTGAAGTAGCTGCTATTTCAGACGAAGTGCAAGAGGAGTTTTCTTGAGTTAAAGTTCAACTCCTCGGCTGAAGAAGACTCATTTTTTCCTTTTAATTCAGGAGGGATTTTTAATCATTTGGTTGAAGATGTGAAGTGGGGGGGGGGTGTGGAGGCAAGGACCAACTACTAGAGGGGGCGTGGTGGTAAAAAGGTTACGATCCACTGGTCTAGATGGAATGCCTGTATAACTTTACAAAACTTTTGGACCTCCTGGGACCTTCTGGGACCTGAGTTACTTGAAGCTCTGATTGATGGTCTATGATCGAGTTGTTGCCATTAAGCTGTCGCAGGGCTGTACTCGCCCTTGTCCCCAAAAAAGGTGACCTTCAGCAACCGTACAACTGGCGCCCTATATCATTGCTTTGCACGGATTATAAAATTTTCTCAAAGGTTCTTACCAACCGGCTCAGACCCGTGATTGGGGAATTATACACCCTGATCAATCTTATTGTGTTCCAAAAAGAACAATACACGACAGTATTTTTATTGTGCGTGACATGATTGATATCTGCACTCTTGAGGAAAAAAAATGTTGGTTTGGTTTTTCTAGATCAGAAAAAGCCTTTGACTGTCGATCACAGTAAATGTTCTTTATCAACAAAATAGGTATTACAAAGTTGAGAGAATGTTTACTTCCCAACAAAGTATCAATTGAGACTTGTACCTGCATTGCTTACGTATAATGGTATTTATGATACAGAGAGATGAACCTGTCAGATTAATGAGATTTGCTTAAACAGGATGAAAAGTCATTTTTAAATGTTAATGTATTTGGATAAATCTGGGAAGATGCTACTGTATAAGATCAAAGATAATGTTATTTTTGAGCATCTTTTCCATGACCTCCGTACTAAGAAGTATGAATATCTCAAGACCAAAGGCAGTGCAGTACCTGAGTGGTGAGTGTTCATTTGGAGGGTGAGGTGGAGCTTCAGGGTCAGACACAAAACGTTGCCCATCACCACAGCTGCTGTTGTGTACATAGGGATCTGGTTCAGCTCTCCCACACAGATGTTGGAATAACCTGCTCCCAGCATCAGGGCATGCTTCAGCGCCATCACAAACACCCTCCCTCCACGGTTTACAGGCAATTGGCTCTGGAAGGCACCAGACGGGCAGATTGTTCTGTGATGTGGTATGATTGAGAGAGGCAGGATATGAAGTAATCTTGCAAGGCATACAAATGAGAGCTTCCATCAACCTATTATGCCAGTAAATAAGAAGAAAGGGAATTGATAGAAGGAAGGGCACAATGGAAGCAAAATAAAGAAAATTGAGCATAGATATGAGAGTATAGTGGGTGGGGGAGCAGTGAAGGAATTAGGAAGTCAAAAAGAAAGGAGAGGAGGTGTGAAAATGTGTGCAATTTTATACACACAATATTTCAATCACCCCTTTCAAGGTCCACAGAATTAGAAATCATGTTTGATTTCGATACAACAAGAAAAAAAAACATTTTTTAAAAAAGATGTAAGAACATAGAGGATGAAATCTCAAAAAAACAGCAAAACAAAGTAGGAATGACACCACATTATGATACCACAATACTACACCAAAACCCTTGTGGATTACCATCACAACATCTTTTGACGTTATTCAGTCACAATCTTACAAAAAAGTAAAATGTCAAAAGATGTTGTGATGGTAATCCATAAGAGAGTTGTGGTGTCGTATTGGGGTAGAGTAATGTGTGTCATTCCTACTTTGTTTTGCTGTTTTTTGAGATTTCATCCCTCTATGTATTTACTTTTATGGTTTTTTTGTCTTGTTTCTGCAAGTTTTTGATTTAATTTCTGCAAAATATATAAAACAAAATACTTAATGTTTTATATACTTTGTTGTGGATAATATAGAGTACGGTAATACTCCATGAAACTACTGTACTCCGTGGTACAACAATTCAGATCAACATTTGTGTCTAGTACATGGGATATAAGGTCAAGTAAACACACCATGTTTTCTGCTTTATGACCACTCTAAATATGTCCATACCTTGGCTTGATATGCAATCCGCATGGCGTTGTGAACCACAACAGAGCGATAAACTTCTAAACATCGGGCAACACCCTGGACACTCACCTGGTGGTACAACACCTGGCTGGATAAGATAACAAGGGAACCACTGATAGGCGTGGATGACCCACAAAATATGTAACAGAGAAGAAAGTAAATATCGATGGATATTTTTTTTTACGCTGTGAACAAACGTTGGTACATCACAGGTGATAAAGGTTGTGGTCAAGTTTCATAGAAATTGTGTTTGTGGTTTCGGAGAAGAAAGCGAATACATATTTTGGGGTGCAACACCTTACACCCTCATAGACCCCGATTTTTCCAATGTCATGAACAAACTTTGGTAAATCACAGGTGATGAAGATTGTGGTCAAGTTTCATCAGAATTGCATATGTAACTTCTGAGAAGAAAGCAAGTACCTATTTTGGGGGCAACTCCTGTAGACCTCCATTAGGCCCGAATTGTTTCATGCCATGAACAAACTTTGGGACATACACGGTGATGAACATTGTAGTAAGTTTCACCGAAATCGTATTGTAGTTTCAGAGAAGAAGTTGCAAGTATTTGTGGACGACGACGCGACAGCGTGCCATCCATAAGATCCCCATAACTACATTCCAACTTCCAAGGTGAGCTAAAAACTGAATGACATGAGAGGGCGAGGGAGGGTGGGGTCGATTTGTACGTTTGATTTGTTTTCATAACTAAACTGTATATATATATACAGTATATACATATATATATATATATATATATATATATATATATATTATATTGTTATGGATCTAGAAACCATTTGCATTCAACATACAGGTCACAAAAGTCAGTTATCCTGTTAAGTACATGTGTAGTCAGATCCCTTTCCTTTTGTGTCTGGTGGAAGAATCAAAGGTGTGCATTGCGATGTCCTTTTAGGTAGGTTATTAAATCTTTACATCCAACGAAACATCCAACAAACCATCTAAGACCATCCAACAAACAAACCGACAACACCACTGAACAAGCGCTTCACCCGCCCAACCAGCGACTCGCTTCTTCGAGGCTAAATCTTTGTGAAGTACCTTTTTGGGCGAGTCCGCAAGTGTGGAGTGGGCAGGCTTCCCGGTATGGCCGAAACCCGCCCAGAAAGGGCAGACCCATGGAAGCCCCGTCCAATCGTGTCGAACACTGACGTTTTTCACCAAGGCCCCTCCCGCTGAGGAGGTCCATAAAGGTTACGACGCCATCCTCAGCAGAGAGTTCTGTAGAGAGGAGTGTCGAGGGTTCTGAGGGGGTTCGTCATGAGTTCTGAAGGGGTGTGGTCGTGAGTTCTGAGAGGGTTCGGTCGTGAGTTCTGAGGAGTTCTGAAGAGTTCCGTGGAGAGGAGTTTTCACGGTGGTTGGACCAGGAGTTTTCACGGTGGCTGTGAGCAGTCTGGTTCTTGTTCACGGTGGCTGTGAGTAGTCTGGTTCATTCTTCACGGTGGCTGTTATGGGGAGAGGAGTTCTGTGGACCCCGACTATTCGCCACGCGAGCTCTGCCACGAGCCACGAGTCCCACATGTGCGACTGGGACCAAACTGACGACCTTTGGCAGGTGCCGCACTATAGAGCACGCTTTCCCTCCGACGACCAGGTACCCACCAAACTCTGACCCCAGCTTGTCTCTCTTCATGGCTGCCAGGGTAAAATAAAGACTCTGGGGTTTCTTTTATTTTTGTGTGTTGTGTCTGCGTGTGGGCCCGTCTTTAAGTAGAATTATTTAAGTGTTTTTGCTTATTGTAAATATTTCCCTGCTTGCATATTCACATCAAGTCTTGCCTTAGTCCTTATTTTACTCTTAATAAATTTATTAGAAATGTTCCCAGTCCGTTTCTGTCCCTTCTTACATTGGTCCAGCATGGTCCGGGTCTGAGTATAAGCGGGGTTTCATTCCTGATAGCCGTTCATTCCAGCCGGCACGGCTTTGGCAGTTTCCGCTCGGCTGCACCCGAACTGGAGTTGGTAGTCGGTAGTTGGAACTCTACCGCAGCCGGTGGAGTGACCCGGCTTGAGCAAGACGTGCTGAGGGCGTGGTTTCCCCAGTAGTCAAAATCACGTTGTTACTTAGGTAAATTGGTTTTAGACAAACAGACCCTACGCTAGGCGGTTGAGATATTGGTGTCCACGGTCGGTTCAGCGAACCGCCAGCTCACGGAATTATCAGGAGCGACGGCCGACAATTCCGGGAGTCTGGTGGAGACAACGTAGTTTCCCCACCTCGGTCGTTCTCGCCACCGACCCCGGCCCGCAACAATATATATTATATATATATATATATATACATATAAAAATATAAATATAATATATATACATAATACATATATACACATATATACACATATATATATACATATATAAAATATATACATGTATATATATATATATATATATATATATATATATATATATTGTTGCGGTTCTCGGAACCGCATGCATCCCACATACAGTGGTCCCAAGACAGTTATCCATTAAAATACATTTAGATAGTCCCTTCCCTTTTGTTATTATTAGACAGTTATTAACGGGACATGCGTTGCAGTGATCTCATAGGTAGGTTGCTTACATCATTGACTTCATTTCTACTCTTCTTTTCTGCTTCTTTCTGGGGTAAATCCGCATTTGCGTCCAACACGTGCAGCACGTGCCGCGGCTGTGAGGAAACCACCATGCATACCCTCGCAATAACTTCTGCGGGGAGGGGCAGAGAAAGGCGCAAAAGCACCACACGATTTGTTTAGGCCCGTCTAACATGTAGAAAGCTGTTAAGTGCTTTGTGTGCTGTACATATTGCATTGCATTCTGATATTCGGTATAGTTCTGCTCTTTTGTGTTCCCTAGCTCCCCATTATTACTGTATAAATAAACCCAATTGTTAAATGTATCAGCTCGTTTTGTGTTTCTTGCATTGGCTCGACATGACGCGTGTTTGAGGATAAGTGTTCGTAACTTGTTCATTTGGTCCGGCCCGACTTTGGTAATTCCGCTCGGTTACGCGGATCTGAGTCGGTGATAGCGACTCGATTCGGACAAAGTCGGCCGAGGGTGAACTTCCCCGTAGAACTTCCCCGGACCACGTGGGTACTTAGGTAAATTGAAGTTGGCAATCGACCCTACCCCACGTGGTCATCCATTGGCGAAGATCGGTCCGATAGGGGACCCGTCAGTTCCGAGTTATCCGGGGCGACGACCTTTACATTCCGGGCGATTGGTCGAGCCGGCTCGTGGCTCCACCTAGCGGTCGTGCTCCCGGTCGACATCCCTACCTGTAACGGTGGTGTCAGGAGTGGGATACGAACCCTTCACTCCGTAGCGAAATTCACGGACTCGGATCAGGGGTGTATGGAGCGAACCCCCCCCCCCCCCCGTGTCCCCAAATTGCGAGCATTTTTAAATTTTATTCCCGGCACGCAACATGTCCAGCCAAGGCGAGCTGAACCAGGTGGGTAGTGAGGTGGATGTAGAGTTAATGGAACCAGAGGCCCAGGACACCACCATGCAGGAACTTTCCCCACAACCGAACTCAGAGTCCGAAATGGACGCTGTGGGGGCGGCGGACGAGCGGCCCCCACATGCGATTTTGCCCACAAATTGAATGATGGAAATGTTTGAGGCGTTAATGGGGGAAATGAAAATGAACAAGCGTGATATGCAAAACAGAATGGACGCAAATGCGCAGAAAATGGATGCAAATGCACGCGATTCGAATGGCAAAATGGATGACATGAAAAACGAAATGGACGGAAATGTGCGCAAAATGGATACAAATATGCAGACACTGAGGGGTGAAATGCAAACGCAGCGAGGGGAGATGCAGTGTATGGGGTTGAACCTCCAGGCTGGGCAAAAAGGCATAATGGCAGCGGCGCGTGACGAGATGCGGACAACGGAGCACAAGATGGCAGCGCAACGCGGTAGAGCGAATGAGCCTCGGAGGAGTGTGGAGGTTTGTCAACCCGCAATGGAGGCGGGTAAGGTCGGGATGACGAGAGACGCCATCAGGATAATTAGGGGGACGTGTAAGACAAGACACGTAGAGGTGAAGGAGGAATTAACGGCGACGGAGAGAGGGAAAAATTAAAAGAGGTAACTGAGACGTGCAGGACGAGACACGTGGAGGTGACGGAGAAATTAATGGTGATGGACACGCGGATAATAAAAAAAATAAAGGAAGAAACGGAGGTAATGAACAAGGTGACGGAATTAACAGAGACACAAAGGGAGACGACTAAGGAAATAAAAGTATTGCCAGAGACGCGGGAGATAGACTGAGTCGAGAATGAATTAAATAAAACGAAGGAGGAAACAAGTCGAAGATCCAGGAAGAAACTAATAAACACGAAGAGACGAGGGAGCAATTCATGGAGACACAAAGGGAGACGCAGGAATTAAAAGAAATAACAGAGACACGGGAGATAGAGGAGACAGAGGGTGAATTGGATGAAACTAATGAACACACACAGGTGGAGATAGTGAGGGACAATGGGGTTGAGCTTGGGGCATGTCCCTTGACCCGGTCCGAGCAGCAGGATGGCCTCCTCCAGGAACGAAGGGAGACGCTATGCCCCCTTGAAGCGGATCACGACCAGGTGAGTTCGGTCACGCCGTGCGAGGTTGAGGGGATGAGTGCTGTGAACGGGTACACGAGGAGCTTGGGGGGTATGGAAACCCTGGTATTGCTTGTGGTGGCGCGAATCCCCAGCACAAATGTCCCGGTGTGCGTGGTAAAAAGTGTGAGTGGAGCGAGCGTGTTGAAACGTGCGCGTAGTGTGAGTGTCATGGCATGCGTGGGTAAAGGCCCAGTCACACCTTGACGTTTTAGCCAACGTATGCCGATTTTTGAAAAAATTGTCTAAAATCAATTTTTCAAGAGCGTACGTCAACGTTTTAACATCAATTTTTATACTTGCCATTGCTGGCTTAAACGTCAAGGTGTGACAGGGGCCTTACCATAACGTATTCGACGT
>CM068957.1:152987626-153005750 GCA_035128595.1 Eptatretus atami | reverse complement strand
CCGAAGGTGAATTGACCTCCATTTATTCAGAGATATGATATTCAATCCATGATTGATTATTTTGTGGAATGAAGTCACTTTCCTCATTTAATCCTTATTTACCTTTGTGACAAACTTCTTAAGCGCTGAAATTCTGGTTCCTTGGGACCTTCCTCGCAGCAAAGGCTTTGCAGCTAAATGAAGGCTGAATATTCGGAAAATGATCTTAAATTCGCACTTGCATTGTCAAAGGTCTCTTCAAGAAACTAATAATATTTTCTTTAACTACTTCAGAATGCTCCTCTTCGTCTTGAGGTGCACCAAAACTTCTCCAAAAGAGGAACGAAGGTCATCAGCCATTGCAACTGGTTCATCATGACTTGCTACAGGTATCAGGTAACCTGCACTAACCTGTTCCATGGTCGGGATGTCGGCGAATAAACCGTCCCCCCACCAGGTTTCCTAGTAAGAAGGGTGTTTGGATATGGACACCCAGCAGGATAAAGAGGCGGAGGACTCCTTGTGAGCCAACGGCCATCATATCTCATGCCAAACTGTGTCTGCGGATGTCCTCCTGCAGTAGGGATACTTGTTTTTTTGGAGGTTGGTGGCAGGAATTGCACTCCGGCCACCGCAAAAACCATCATTCTGCAAAACATTCCAGAAGCATCACAAAATCTGAAAACCCACTCCGTGGGAGTACCTCCTGCGCAGCTTCCCTTCGCAGGGCAGCCCACCGTTGACGGGATTGGGGCAAAGCCTTTGGGACCCCCAATCTTTAATGATAGGAGGGAAACCACGAGGTAACATTCCCGGGCCAGATTGCGGGAGAGTATGTCGGGTGGTGCTGAGTGTCGTCCACCAGCCGACGGTCTCCTTGGTTACCCTGAGGTGGTCCCTTGGGTGGGTGCATGGAATGTCATCTCTCAAGAGGATGATCACCTGTCTCTGTTTTCGTCTGAGCTCAAGCGTTTGGACATCGGTATTGCAGCACTCTCTGAGGTACGGAGACCGGATTCCGGCGAGATCATGGTTGGTGGTTACACTTACTATTGGTGCTGGTCGCTCTGATGGTTACCATGCCCAAGGAGTTGCTGAAGCTGTGTCCAATAAGCTGACTCAATGATAATTGAGATAACTCTGGTCAACGAGCATATTATGAGACTAAATATACGTCACTCCTTGGGTGTCATTTCCCTGATCTCTGCATATGCTCTGACTGAGGCGATTATCTCACCGTGAAGGACGCATTCTGTGCACGCTCGAGTCTGTGTTGATGAGTGGCCCATGCGAAATACTCTTATCATCTTGGGGGATTTCAACGCATCGACTGGAACTGATAGGGATGGTTATGAGATGTGGTTCATCCCCATGGTCTTTGAACTGTGGACCAGAATAGCACCAACTTCCTTGACTTTGCCAAGAAGTCTTGGACTTAGGGGTGGCCGTTCATGGTTTCAACACCCACAAGCTCATCGCTGGACTTGGTATTCCAATGCGGTGGTGTGGCAAAGGAGATTGACCATGTCCTCGTTGATGGTCATTGGAGGATGATCAAGAACTGCAGGGTCTACCGAGTGCTCAGTTCCTCAATACTGACCACCGGCTTGTTGTAGCAACTCTTAAGTTGCACCTTAAATCCAGGAGAATGGTACCATCCCATCTTAGCTGGATGTTGGCAAGCTCAAGATGAGAGGGTAGCTGTGGTGTTTGTGAACAGGCTGAGTGGAATTTGGGGGGTCTGGGTGCTTTTTGGGAGCCTGAGTTGTGGAGTGCCTTCAAGCCCACCGTCCTTGATGTTGCTGGTAGATATCTTATACTCACCATAGGGCAAAGAATAATTTTATCTCTCAGGGAAACTGGATACCATTGACCAGAGTCACAGTGCAGGCTGAAATGGCAGAGCACAGCTGTTCAGGGAGTTGTTCAGGGAGCAAAGGGAGGCCTATGTGCGAGGAATCTTTGGAAGGAGTAGAGCACCTTGAAGGTCAAGTGATTATCTCGTCTTGCTTATAGGGGAATTCGCTCATTGCGTTCGTCAAGCCCATCCTCAGTGTTCTGCAGTTAGAGTAGAGGGTGGTCGGCTCTTGACAGAGGAGTCTGAGTGAAGGCCTGCCGGGCCGGTTACTTGAGCGGTTGTACCAGACAGCACAGATAAGTTCCAGCTGTCGAGTTGGACATCAGGGTGTTACAATCCCTATTATTGACCCTCCAATAAACTATGGTCCACGCTTCATTTGTGGAAACACAGGCTGTGGTGAAATGGTTGAAATGGGGTAAAGCTCCAGGATATGTGGCATCCATGCTGAACGAACTCAAGGCTGGTGGAAATGCTGCACTCCTGTCGTTGCATGCAGTTCTGTGCTCTGCCTGGAACACAGGCAATCATCTCAACTGACTGGAAGAGGACCCTTGTTGTCCCTGTCTGAAAAGGAAGGTGAATCTCAAGACCCAACAACTACCGAAGGATGACGCTGCTCTCCAATGCCAGGCAAGGTCGTTGCGCTTGGACAATTCTTGATAGGGTTGCCACCATCTGCTTGAACACCAGCGTCCAGAGCAGTCAGGCTTTACACCAAAGTGGTCAACAATTGACCGGTATCCTTGTGCTTCGTGTCCTCACCGAACACAGACGAGAGTTTTGGCAGGGGCTGCTTACAGCCTATGTTGATCTCTGTAAAGTGTTTGATTCAGTGAATCGGGATGCCCTCTGGAGGGGTGCCACCAAAACTGACCGATCTGATGTCTGAACTCACTCTGGTACTGAGAGTGCTGTGAGATGTGGTGGTACCATCTCTGACTTATGTCCACTTATTACTGGAGTTTGTCAGGGGTGTGTTCTGGCCCCCACACTTTTCAGCACTTGTATGGACTGGTTCTGGGATCTTGGAGAGATCAAGCTGCGGTGCATTGTTTTGGAATGTCAATATTCTCTGACCTTGATTTCACATATGATGCAGTCATCATTGCGGAGACTCTGGATATCCTTTTGGGGGCCCTCAACGTGTTGAATGAGGAGTCGGAGCACTGGGATTACGGGTTTCCTGGGTCAAAACTAAGATCCAGGCTTTCAATAACATCTTGGATGCTGCTATCTTGTCTGTAGCTATTGGTGGTGAAGATGTTGAGTCCGGAGAGATTCACTTACCTGCAGTTATATCATGTCTCTGCTGGCTGTGAGCCAGATGTCAGCAGACATCTGGGTCAGGTCTGTGGAGTCATTGATTCACTGGATCAAGGGGTGTGGCACTGTCGGTACCTGTGCGGAGGACGAAAGTCCTAGTCTTCAGGTCCTTGGTGCTTCCAGTCTTGCTCTATTAATGTGAGACTTGGACTCTGACCAGGGATCCTAAGATGGATCTTAATTCCTTTGGGACCAAGTCTCTTTGGAGAATACTTGGATTATCGCTGGTCAGACTTTGGATCCAATGAGTGAATGCTGAGATAGACTCAAATTGAGATTTGTTACCTGCATAGTCCGTTGAGTGTCAGCTGCTGCTGTATGGACATGTTGCTCATTTTCCTGACACTGATCCTGCCTCATCAGATTTCTCAGCATGGGAGTCTCGTGAGTGGAGTAGTCCAATGGGCCCGACCACGTGCCTCGTGGTTGTAGCAGGTTGATCAGCATCTCATGGAGATGGGATGGTCCAGGCATTTCCTGGGGGATGGCCAGATGGAGGCCCCTGAAGTAACCGCGGAAAGTGGACGCAGCGACGCACTGCTCTGGCGCATGCTCCCATTCCTGACCTGACCTAATCATCGGTCACTTAGTTGTGTTTCAGCAACAAGCTTCGCTTCTCTGTTACCTGCTCCAAGACCATCTACCTTGGGTTCCTCATTCTCATTCTCCTCAAGCAGGAGGTTGGAAATGCCACCATTAATCATCATCAATGATTAATCTACTTTTGCAAGTTTGATCTCTGCTTGGAGAAATCTTTGTTTTCATCGTGAGCAGGTGCATGATCTTAGCTCAACGCTCACACACTTTGCTCACTGTCAGCATCATTGGGAGTATTTTCTACTGTACCCCTAACACCTTGCTGCCCTTATCCTCCTTTCCAATGTTTAAAAAATGACCTTCAAAGGTTTCCGTGAACCTATGTCCACAATCATTTCCTCTGCAGGCTGTGACTCCCCTTCTGTGTCGTTACACAACCCACAGGTACATTTGCTGACTCCTCTTTGACACGATTAGCCGCCATACTTGTTACCCAATTTTTTATAATGTACATTTGAACTATCAGCACCCTTCTTAACTGGACCTTGCGTTCCGGCACAGACTCCTGCTCTGAAGCGTGACTCGTTTCAACGTTCTCTGTAACGTTCACAGGAGGGCCTGCTCTGGTTCCCATAGCATATGTTTTCCTCACATTAGGACAATATTGCCTCGTGTGGCTGTACGCTCCGCACTCATAGCCACAATTAGCCTTTCTGTTGCCGCAAAAATCCTATGCTCAGTTTTGCTGTTTTAAACACGAGAGAGACATTTAAACTGTGCACGCCATCTTAAAACAACATAGCAAACCCATCTAAACGTTTCGATATGTCAAGCTTTCCATCCATGGTGCGGATGGAATTGTTTAATAATTCTCGACACAAGTACCGTGCTGCACAAGTTTTTGAAGAATTTCTTCCTCAGACAACGTCAGGTAAAATGTTGGACACAAAATATTTGATGCCGGAGTGTCCACGATGAAACAGGAACATACTGTTCATCACCCAGAATGAGTCCATTCTGCACAACAACGTGTGCAGGTGGACTTTCGAGACGAAAACAACGATCTTGTGTTCATTCGAGACGCCGCACAGATAACATCCTTCTGCAGCAATACGGAGCTTATCAAACTCGACATGGCTCTGCCCTTCAATCTCTGGTTTGCCAGAGAAACACACTATCTTTGCAATCCAACCTCTCAGCCTCTAATACCGCAAAGGACCAACTTTTGCTGGCAAATAAAAAAACCTTCTTGCTGGACTCTGTGCAAAGCAAGCCAGGGGAGCTCTGATTCGTCTCCAAATGGAAATCTGTATCACTTGGATACTTCCTCGAGGTTTCTTGGGACTGGAAGTTCAGAAAAAAAACAAGTCAGCAGATAGCCTCACTAAAGACGAAGGAAGGTAGAATAACACACTGCCAAAAAGACATCAGAGTTTCACTCAAGGATTATTCTCTGAACTCTACCATGCCAAGAGCACTGATAATGAGATTGTGGAATCCCTGACTTCTTCCCTACCCACCTTATCAGAATCCGCACGTCTACAACTAGACAAGGAAATAACTTTGGAGGAATTTCAGGCTGCCCTACATACTCTACCAACAGGCAAAGCCTCTGGTCTAATTGTAGGAGAGGAGGAGATTGGGACCATACTCGTGCAGAGCTTTGGTGCTACCTTAGCAGTTTCCTTGGCTATGGGCACAATCCTGGATGGGTCGCCATTCCGCACAGTAATACCAGCATGCTGGCACTCATTTTGCCGACCTCGAAGGATGACAGGTCGAGTTAACCCCACCTGGTATTAATTCAACAGCTGAGCGGGATTGGAACTCAGGACCCTAGGATTAGCCACCTAGCCATGTAAGCCAACACCAGGCAATGGTCTAGAATCTAGATCAATTGGCTCTTACTCTGGGGGCGTGAGTAATTTCCAGATGGGGCGTGAGCCGGGAGAAAAAGGTAGAATTTCTATAATTATTTTTGGAATCCTCTTAACAAGTATTTGCATAATATCGTGATGAACATAAAATAACAAAAGTATCCCCTTAATAATTTTCGTTTTCTATTTCACAACTCGGCCTACCATTTTCTGTATTAAATTAAATTTATTTAAATTTAATATAAAATTATATTTTAATTTAATTTTAATATTAAAAAAAAATTCACAGATTTGCAGTAACCATTGAAACTAAATCATTCACATGAGTGCAAAAAAGCGGAAGTACTTGACCAATATATTCGATTTGGATGTGTCCTCCAAAAGGTGACACAGAGGTACCCTCAGTGGGTAATATGCTGCAAGACTCTGAGCAATGATGACATGCGGCCACACACTTGGAACAACCACTTGAAGACAACGCATCCTGCTCTAGCTGCCAAACCCAAGGCATTCTTTGAACAAAAAAGGCAGTCCTTGAAGCAAGCTAAGATGGACAGCAGTGGAGCATTTCGGCAACAGACTTCAAGGTTGTTGAGGCATCCTATGAGATCGCCATGTTGATTGCAAAGAGCAAAAAGAGCAATAACATCGGAGAGACTCATAAAACAAGTGTACTGCATGCAGCAGAGCTCGTTCTGGGGAAGGATAGTGCAACAAGCTTTCCCAAATCTCTCTATCAAACGATACCATCAAGGAAGGATCGATGAAATGTCTCAATACATCAAAGATCAAGTTCTCGACCAAGAAAGAGCTTCTCCTGTATTTTCCATCCAATTGGATGAAACGACTGATGTTCAGTGTTCTCAGCTACTGATGTATGCGCGTTTCATGTCAGGCAACAGTGTAGAAGAGGAAATTCTCTTCTGCCATCCATGGAAAAATTATACAACAGCAACAGATATTTTTCAAGTGGTATCAAACTTCTTCCAGGAAAATCAACTTTGTGGGACTCGCTGGTAGTTGTGTGTGTATTGATGGAGCTCCGGCCATGCTTGGTTAGCATTCTGGTTTCATAACAAGAGTGAAAGAAAAAAAGTCCATCTGCATAGGTACGCACTGCATCTTTCATCGTGAAGCCTTGGCACCAGAACTCTACCTGCTGAAAGGAGGGATGTCATGAACCTGGCTATCAAAGGTAGTCAACTTCATCAAAGCTGGAGCCTGAAACAGTCGTCTCTTCAAACAGCTGTTTGTGGGTGATATGGATTCTGAAATCAAAGCCTTGCTTTTCCACACAAACGTACGATGGCTTTCGAAGGGAAACGGCTTGGACGGCTTTATGAACTACGACAAGAAGTGGCAACATTTCTAGATTCGCAGCAGAAAGCAGATCTCCATGGCAAGTTCCAGTTTGAAGGATTTTGCTATCTCGAGCTTACTGGTGACATCTTTGAAGTGCTGGGATGCCATCAACCTCAAACTCCAAGGGAAAAACATCAACATCATCATGCACCATGACGTCATTCGAGCCTTCATGGCCAAACTCGACCTCTGGAAATGTCGAATTCAGGATGGAAATACAGCCAGTTTTGTTAACTTGGATTCTGCTCTCATTCACAGTTACCTTGATTTTGAGTTAAAGAAACAAATAATACTCATTTGACTGAATTGAAAGCAGATTCATCAGATACTTTCCGGATAGAGATGAGAAGCACGAAGCCTGGAAATTCATTAGGAACCCATTTCAATGTGAAGTAGCTGCTATTTCAGACGAAGTGCAAGAGGAGTTTTCTTGAGTTAAAGTTCAACTCCTCGGCTGAAGAAGACTCATTTTTTCCTTTTAATTCAGGAGGATTTTTAATCATTGGTTGAAGATGTAATGTGGGGGGGGGGTGTGGAGGCAAGGACCAACTAACTAGAGGGGGCGTGGTGGTAAAAAGGTTAATCCACTGGTCTAGATGGAATGCCTGTATAACTTTACAAAACTTTTGGGACCTCCTGGGACCTTCTGGGACCTGAGTACTTGAAGCTCTGATTGATGAGTCTATGATCGAGTTTTGCCATTAAGCTGTCGCAGGCTGTACTCGCCCTTGTCCCAAAAAGGTGACCTTCAGCAACCGTACAAACTGGCGCCCTATATCATTGCTTTGCACGGATTATAAAATTTTCTCAAAGGTTCTTACCAACCGGCTCAGACCCGTGATTGGGGAATTATACACCCTGATCAATCTTATTGTTGTTCCAAAAAGAACAATACCGACAGTATTTTTATGTGCGTGACATGATTGATATCTGCACTCTTGAGGAAAAAAAATGTTGGTTTGGTTTTTCCTAGATCAGAAAAAAGCCTTTGACTGCGATCACAGTAAATGCTTCTTTATAACAAAATAGGTATTACAAAGTTAAGAGAATGTTTACTTCCCAACAAAGTATCAATTGAGACTTGTACCTGCAATTGCTTACGTATAATGGTATTTATGATACAGAGAGATGAAACCTGTCAGAAATGAGATTTGCTTAAACAGGATGAAAAGTCATTTTAAATGTTAATGTATTTGGGATAAATTGGAAGATGCTACTGTATATAAGATCAAAGATAATGTTATTTTTGAGCATCTTTTCCATGACCTCCGTACTAAGAAGTATGAATATCTCAAGACCAAAGGCAGTGCAGTACCTGAGTGGTGAGTGTTCATTTGGAGGGTGAGGTGGAGCTTCAGGGTCAGACCAAAACGTGCCCATCACCACAGCTGCTGTTGTGTACATAGGGATCTGGTTCAGCTCTCCACACAAGATGTTGGAATAACCTGCCCCAGCATCAGGGCATGCTTCAGCGCCATCACAAACACCCTCCCTCCACGGTTTACAGCTAATTGGCTCTGGAAGGCACCAGACGGCAGATTGTTCTGTGATGTGGTATGATGAGAGAGGCAGGATATGAAGTAATCTTGCAAGGCAATACAAATGAGAGCTTCCATCAACCTATTATGCCAGTAAATAAGAAGAAAGGGAATTGATAGAAGGAAGGGCACAATGGAAGCAAAAATAAAGAAAATTGAGCATAGATATGAGAGTATAGTGGGTGGGGGGAGCAGTGAAGGAATTAGGAAGTCAAAAAGAAAGGAGAGGAGTGTGAAAAATGTGTGCAATTTTATACACACAATATTTCAATCACCCTTTCAAGGTCCACAGAATTAGAAATCATGTTTGATTTCGATAAACAAGAAAAAAAAACATTTTTTAAAAAAGATGTAAGAACATAGAGGATTGAAATCTCAAAAAACAGCAAAACAAAGTAGGAATGACACCACATTATATACCACAATACTACACCAAAACCCTTGTCGATTACCATCACAACATCTTTTGACGTTTCAGTCACAATCTTACAAAAAAGTAAAATGTCAAAAGATGTTGTGATGGTAATCCATAAGAGAGTTGTGGTGTCGTATTGGGTAGAGTAATGTGTTCATTCCTACTTTGTTTTGCTGTTTTTTGAGATTTCATCCCTCTATGTATTTACTTTTATGGTTTTTTTGTCTTGTTTCTGCAAGTTTTTGATTTAATTTCTGCAAAATATATAAAACAAAATACTTAATGTTTTATATACTTTGTTGTGGATAATATAGAGTACGGTAATACTCCATGAAACTACTGTACTCCGTGGTACAACAATTCAGATCAACATTTGTGTCTAGTACATGGGATATAAGGTCAAGTAAACACACCATGTTTCTGCTTTATGACCACTCAAATATGTCCATACCTTGGCTTGATATGCAATCCGCATGGCGTTGTGAACCACAACAGAGCGATAAACTTCTAAACATCGGGCAACACCCCTGGACACTCACCTGGTGGTACAACACCTGGCTGGATAAGATAACAAGGGAACCACTGATAGGCGTGGATGACCCACAAAATAGTAACAGAGAAAGAAAGTAAATATCGATGGATATTTTTTTTTACGCTGTGAACAAACTTGGTACATCACAGGTGATAAAGGTTGTGGTCAAGTTTCATAGAAATTGTGTTTGTGGTTTCGGAGAAGAAAGCGAATACATATTTTGGGTGCAACACCCTTACACCCTCATAGACCCCGATTTTTCCAATGTCATGAACAAACTTTGGTAAATCACAGGTGATGAAGATTGTGGTCAAGTTTCATCAGAATTGCATATGTAACTTCTGAGAAGAAAGCAAGTACCTATTTGGGGGGCAACTCCTGTAGACCTCCATTAGCCCGAATTGTTTCATGCCATGAAACAAACTTTGGGACATACACGGTGATGAACATTGTAGTAAGTTTCACCGAAATCGTATGTGTAGTTTCAGAGAAGAAGTTGCAAGTATTTGTGGACGGACGGACGGCGACAGCGTGCCATCCATAAGATCCCATAACTACATTCCAACTTCAAGGTGAGCTAAAAACTGAATGACATGAAGAGGGCGAGGGAGGGTGGGGTCGATTTGTACGTTTGATTTGTTTTCATAACAAACTGTATATATATATACAGTAATATACATATATATATATATATATATATATATATATATATATATATTGTTATGGATCTAGAAACCATTTGCATTCACATACAGGTCACAAAAGTCAGTTATCCTGTTAAGTACATGTGTAGTCAGATCCCTTTCCTTTTTGTCTGGTGGAAGAATCAAAGGTGTGCATTGCGATGTCCTTTTAGGTAGGTTATTAAATCTTTACATCCAACGAAACATCCAACAAACCATCTAAGACCATCCAACAAACAAACCGACAACACCACTGAACAAGCGCTTCACCCGCCCAACCAGCGACTCGCTTCTTCGAGGCTAAATCTTTGTGAAGTACCTTTTTGGGGCGAGTCCGCAAGTGTGGAGTGGGCAGGCTTCCCGGTATGCCGGAAACCCGCCCAGAAAGGGCAGACCCATGGAAGCCCCGTCCAATCGTGTCGAACACTGACGTTTTTCACCAAGGCCCCTCCCGCTGAGGGAGGTCCATAAAGGTTACGACGCCATCCTCAGCAGAGAGTTCTGTAGAGAGGAGTGTCGCCAGGGTTCTGAGGGGGTTGTCATGATTCTGAAGGTGTGGTCGTGAGTTCTGAGAGGGTTCGGTCGTGAGTTCTGAGGAGTTCTGAAGAGTTCCGTGGAGAGGAGTTTTCACGGTGGTTGACCAGGAGTTTTAACGGTGGCTGTGAGCAGTCTGGTTCTTTGTTCACGGTGGCTGTGAGTAGTCTGGTTCATTCTTCACGGTGGCTGTTATGGGAGAGGAGTTCTGTGGACCCCGACTATTCGCCACGCGAGCTCTGCCACGAGCCACGAGTCCACATGTGCGAACTGGGACCAAAACTGACGACCTTTGGCAGGTGCCGCACTATAGAGCACGCTTTCCCTCCGACGACCAGTACCCACCAAACTCTGACCCCAAGCTTGTCTCTCTTCATGGCTGCCAGGGTAAAATAAAGACTCTGGGTTTCTTTTATTTTTGTGTGTGTGTGTCTGCGTGTGGGCCCGTCTTTAAGTAGAATTATTTAAGTGTTTTGCTTATTGTTAAATATTTCCCTGCTTGCATATTCACATCAAGTCTTGCCTTAGTCCTTATTTTTACTCTTAATAAATTTATTAGAAATGTTCCCAGTCCGTTTCTGTCCCTTCTTACATTGGTCCAGCATGGTCCGGGTCTGAGTATAAGCGGGGTTTCATTCCTAATACCGTTCATTCCAGCCGGCACGGCTTTGGCAGTTTCCGCTCGGCTGCACCCGAACTGGAGTTGGTAGTCGGTAGTTGGAACTCTAACCGCAGCCGGTGGAGTGACCCGGCTTGAGCAAGACGTGCTGAGGGCGTGGTTTCCCCCAGTAGTCAAAATCACGTTGTTACTTAGTAAATTGGTTTTAGACAAACAGACCCTACGCTAGCGTTGAGATATTGGTGTCCACGGTCGTTCAGCGAACCGCCAGCTCACGGGAATTATCAGGAGCGACGGCCGACAATTCCGGGAGTCTGGTGGAGACAACGTAGTTTTCCCACCTCGGTCGTCTCGCCACCGACCCCGGCCGCAACAATATATATTATATATATATATATATATACAAATATAAATATAAATATATATACATAATAAACATTATATACACATATATACACATATATATATACATATATAAAATATATACATGTATATATATATATATATATATATATATATATATATATATTGTTGCGGTTCTCGGAACCGCATGCATCCCACATAACAGTGTCCCAAGACAGTTATCCATTAAAATACATTTAGATAGTCCCTCCCTTTTGTTATTATTAGACAGTTATTAACGGGACATGCGTTGCAGTGATCTCATAGGTAGGTTTGCTTACATCATTGACTTCATTTCTACTCTTCTTTTCTGCTTCTTTCTGGGGTAAATTCCGCATTTGCGTCCAATCACGTGCAGCACGATGCCGCGGCTGTGAGGAAACCACCATGCATACCCTCGCAATAAACTCTGCGGGGAGGGGCAGAGAAAGCGCAAAACACCACAACGATTTGTTTAGGCCCGTCTAACATGTAGAAAGCTGTTAAGTGCTTTGTGTGCTGTACATATTGCATTGCATTTCTGATATTCGGTATAGTTCTGCTCTTTTGTGTTCCCTACTCCCCATTATTACTGTATAAATAAACCCCAATTGTTTAAATGTATCAGCTCGTTTTGTGTTTCTTGCATTGGCTCGACATGACGCGTGTTTGAGGATAAGTGTTCGTAACTTGTTCATTTGGTCCGGCCCGACTTTGGTAATTCCGCTCGGTTACGCGGATCTGAGTCGGTGATAGCGACTCGATTCGGACAAAGTCGGCCGAGGGTGAACTTCCCGGTAGAAACTTCCCCGGACCACGTGGGTACTTAGGTAAATTGAAGTTGGCAATCGACCCTAACCCCACGTGGTCTATCCATTGGCGAAGACGGTCCGATAGTAGGGACCCGTCAGTTCCGAGTTTATCCGGGGCGACGACTTTACATTCCGGGCGATTGGTCGAGCCGGCTCGTGGCTCCACCTAGCGGTCGTGCTCCCGGTCGACATCCCTACCTGTAACGGTGGTGTCAGGAGTGGGATACGAACCTCATCTCGTTAGCGAAATTCACGGACTCGGATCAGGGTGTATGGAGCGAACCCCCCCCCCCCCCGTGTCCCAAATTGCGGAGCATTTTTAAATTTTATTCCCGGCACGCAACATGTCCAGCCAAGGCGAGCTGAACCAGGTGGGTAGTTGAGGTGGAATTGTAGAGTTAATGGAACCAGAGGCCCAGGACACCACCATGCAGGAACTTTCCCCACAACCGAAACTCAGAGTCCGAAATGGACGCTGTGGGGGCGGCGGACGAGCGGCCCCACATCGATTTTGCCCACAATTGAATGATGGAAATGTTTGAGGCGTTAATGGCGGAAATGAAAATGAACAAGCGTGATATGCAAAACAGAATGGACGCAAATGCGCAGAAAATGGATGCAAATGCACGCGATTCGAATGGCAAAATGGATGACATGAAAAACGAAATGGACGGAAATGTGCGCAAAAGGGATACAATATGCAGACACTGAGGGGTGAAATGCAAACGCAGCGAGGGAGATGCGTGTATGGGGTTGAACCTCCAGCGGGCAAAAAGGCATAATGGCAGCGGCGCGTGACGAGATGCGGACAACGGAGCAAGATGGCAGCGCAAGCCGGGTAAGAGCGAATGAGCCTCGGAGGAGGTGGAGGTTTGTCAACCCGCAATGGAGGCGGGTAAGGTCGGGATGACGAAGAGACGCCATCAGGATATATTAGGGGACGTGTAAGACAAGACCGTAGAGGTGAAGGAGGAATTAACGGCGACGGAGAGAGGGAAAAAATTAAAAGAGGTAACTGAGACGTGCAGGACGAGACACGTGAGGTGACGAGAGAAATTTGGTGATGGACACGCGGATAATAAAAAAAATAAAGGAAGAAACGGAGGTATGACAAGGTGACGGAATTAACAGAGACACCAAAGGGAGACGACTAAGGAAATAAAGTATTGCCAGAGACGCGGGAGATAGACTGAGTCGAGAATGAATTAAATAAAACGAAGGAGGAAAACAAGTCGAAGATCCAGGAAGAAACTAATAAACACGAAGAGACGAGGAGCAATTCATGGAGACACAAAAGGGAGACGCGGAATTAAAAGAATACAGAGACACGGGAGATAGAGGAGACAGAGGTGATTGGATGAAACTAATGAACACACACAGGTGGAGATTAGTGGGGACAATGGGGTTGAGCTTGGGGCAGTCCCTTGACCGGTCCGAGCAGCAGGATGGCCTCCTCCAGGAACGAAGGGAGACGCTATGCCCCTTGAAGCGGATCACGACCAGGTGAGTTCGGTCACGCCGTGCGAGGTTGAGGGGATGAGTGCTGTTGAACGGGTACACGAGGAGCTTGGGGGGTATGGAAACCCTGGTATTGCTTGTGGTGCGCGAATCCCCAGCACAAATGTCCCGGTGTGCGTGGTAAAAAGTGTGAGTGGAGCGAGCGTGTTGAAACGTGCGCGTAGGTTGAGTGTCATGGCATGCGTGGGTAAAGGCCCAGTCACACCTTGACGTTTTAGCCAACGTATGCCGATTTTTGAAAAATTGTCTAAAACGCTGGTACACGTCGAATACGTTATGGGTAAGTTTTGATAACATTGAGAGCACGCTGAAAAACACTGCCATATCGTCGTTGCACGCTGGCTTTAAACGTTGTACTTTTCGATTGTCCTCAAAGCTTTCCATGCTTGAAATTTTACGAACTTATGCCAGCGTATGACTCACACGTTCCACATAACGCTCGCCCATAAGTTGTAGGCACGTCACGCGATCGTTGACACACGTTACTTGTAAGTCTCATAAGTCGAAACACGTCGAGGTAATGTTTAGCGTACCCAAACTTATTTCTAAGCTATGAGTTACGTGTTGTACTAACGTTACGCGATCGTTGACACACATCGACACACGTTACTTGAAAGGTGCTCATAAGTCGAAACACGTCAAGGTATGGTTAGCTCAGTGTTCCAGACCCCTGGTTTTTTTTTTTTTAATTTTTTTTTCTTCCTTCCTTCGGTATGATGGTGATGTTGACACTTCGATTTCTAGTGCGGTTATAATATAATATAATTAACAGACTGCGCTCAACGATTTAAATCATAACCGCACTGTGCACTGAACACCGTCATACCGAAGAAAAAAAAAAACCGGGAGTCTGGAACACTGACGCAACCATTTACCTTGACGTGTTTCGACTTATGAGCACCTTACAAGTACGTGTGTCGATGTGTGTCAACGATCGCATATCGTGCCTACAACTTATTCCCATCACATACGGAACGGTGTCATACGGCAAGTACGTTGTAAAATTTTCAACATGCTTAAATTACAAGACGTACTCCACTTAATAGGACGTATGATAGCGTACTTTAGCGTTCTATTCACGCATACCAAACTTACCCATACCGTATTCGACGTGCGCCAGCGTTTTAGACGCATTTTTCAGAGGTCGGCATACGCTGCAAGATCGCCAAGGTGTGACTGCGATGTTGACACTTCCATTTCTGCGGCGGTTATGATTTGAATCGTTGTGCGGCAGCCTTTTTCTAACCTACGCCACGTCATCGTCGGCGATGCGTGCAGCGTGCTATGCATGAGTTAGACTATCGTTGGGCATAGGTTGTGAACGCCGACAACAGGTTCAGCATTCGTTGGTATTAAGTTATCTATAACACAACGAAACGTTTCTGTGTCCTTACTTAAATACGTTATGCATAAGACCAAGTCTTTATGAATACGTCGAAATCTTTAAAAAAAACATCAAAGTTCAACGTAAGTCAGCGTTTTACATACATTTTAATACGTTGCCATCGCTGGCTAAAACGTCAAAGTTGACTGGGCCTTAAAATGGCGAGCGTGAGTGAAATGGCGAGCGTAAGTGCATGCGGGGAGTTGAAACGCGGATGAATTCAGATGGGAGACGGAACAGCGAGCCGAATGGCCTGCTTGTAGCTATTTTGAGAACCACGCCGTTTTACGGGACGTCTGTGTGCGGGGCCGTTCGGCATTTTCGTGAACAGCCCTCGCGCGCACCTTCGTGGAGGGATTCCGGTGCGGGAACGTCCCACGTTTCGAAAAGACCGTTGTGCAGACGGTTAAAATGGCGACAAGTGTTAGGTGAATCGGAACACGCAGGTCCCACGTGGACGTGTGCGAGGCTCCACGTGAGTAGTAGATTAATGGGGTTTTCTGAGGCACCCATGCAAATGAATGGGAAAACTATGAATTGATCCCCGAAAACCCTAAACAGGGGCTAATTCCTCCCCCCCTACAAATGTATAGGGAGAACTCTCTGACTCGAGACCCATCAGGACAAAAAGAGAAGTATGATTTTCTGTCATACAAGCTCATGTTAAATTGAGACTGCCTCAGGGCCCAAAAAAACCTCATACAAATTAATAGGGAAGATTTCTTGCTCAAGGCCCATCAGGTCAAAAGAGAGAATGGTTTTCTCTCCCCCCTCGACTCTTACTCCACTCAAAGATGAGCCACGAATATTTGATCATGTTCTATTTGAGGGTAATAAATTAATTTTCCTATTACATTCATCACCATCGAGTATGTTCACAAATATTATTTTAAACTTAGTTCTTGGTCTAAATATCTTTGTTGAGCAGAGATAAAATGATAAACTTCTCTTAATGCTCTTGTTTGACCACCTCCTGAGCCTCAGATTATTTTCTGCATAAGCCACGCCCACTTATCAAAGGCCCCGCCCACTTTTCCTAAGCCCCGCCCACTTTTCACGAGGTATTTTTCCTAAGCCACTCCCACTTTTCCTAAGCCCCACCTACTCTTACATCATTGCCAGTTCATCTCTGACTCACAAAGAAATCACTAGAAAATTCTAGAATGTCCTGTTGAGTTCCAAGATATGGTATACATTGTGAGTTATCAAGCCAGAACCACACTTTCAGTTCTCCCAAAAAATATAACCATCTATCCAAGACTCGCAAGGTAGAACCACAATTTCCAGAAAATTTGTGGGTTTCAGTTGATAGCATCTTCACATAGTATAACTCGTGGATCATCAAGGAAAACCCCAGATTCCAATTTTTATGGGTTTCAGTGAATAGAGAAATTCCCCTCACATATATTAACGTGGATCATCAAGGAAAACTTCCCATTTTTCCAATTTTTAAGTTGTTCAGTGATACGATCTCCATAGTATAACTGTGGATCATCACCGGCAAACTCCATTTTTCAAAATGTTGAAATTTTTGAGTCTCAAGGTAGGTTCATATTTAGAACTCATCTTGCAGAACCCTTTTCCTGAGTCTCCAACGTAGTTATTTAGAACATCAAGGCAGAACTCATTTACTGATTTTTAAAAAAATTTGGAGTCTCAAGGTAAACTTGTATTCTGGTCTATCAAGGTATAACGTGGTTCAAGTGGGTAATGTCTTGATAACTCACAATGGAGACTATTGCTGTAAAAACTCTTTTCAGGATTTTGCGTGTTCTCCAAGGTAAAAAAAAAAAATAACTCTTTGGTTGGGTCATCAAGGACGTGCTCGTTCTGTGGGTCTTGGTCACTCCATATGGTCTTCAACCAAACCGACATTTCACCCCAAGTTGTGGCCCAAAAGAGTATTTTCATTTTGTATTTCAGATACAATTTCCCCTGTGAGAGATAAATAATAATGTATTATTAAGTTGATTTAATATTAAATGAGTCTATGCCTTCATCAAACTTCTGTAAAATAGGAAAATAAAATCTTACCTCATTAGATAAGAGGTTTGAATCCAGTTCATTCAACTTGAAGTTTAGTTCCATACAAGTAGTAAACTCAAGGAACTCCAAAATCATTCCCAAAGGTCTTAGCTCTGTCTGTTGGGTCTTTGGTCGCTCTACAAAGGTCTTCAACCAAGGCCAACAATTTCACCCCAAGTTGTGCAAAAAGCAGTATTTCATTTTGTATTTCAGATACAATTTCCTGTGAGAGAAAATAATAATGTATTAACTTAAGTGATTTAATTATAAATGAGTCTATGCTTCAAATCAAACTCTGTAAATAGGAAAATAAAATCTTACTCAATAGATGAGGTTTAGAATGCAGTTTCATCAACTTGAAGGTTTTAGTTCCATACAAGTTGTAGAACTCCAAGAACTCCAAGCTCAGCACACACTCCATTGTCAGTAAAAAATGTTTAAAATGGAGGTCTGGTTGAAGCTTTTTATAGAGAAAGACTGGTTCCCTGGGGCAACCAGTTTTTTATACAGAAAGACTGGTTTCCCTGGGCAACCCCAGCAACCAGGCAAGCCTTGTGAGAATGGAGAATTATTTTTCAAAAATGGAGGATTCTTTGAAAATTCCCTGGCAGCCCAGCGCAAAGCTTTGTGAGTCAGATGTAGGAATGGAGAATTTTTTTCAAAATGTGCAGGATTCTTGTTGAAAAATTCCCTGGTCAAGCCCAGGCAAACCGTTCGTGGGCGAAATTTTCAGAAACCATAACA
>CM068957.1:152925421-152938469 GCA_035128595.1 Eptatretus atami | reverse complement strand
ACGAGCACATGGTCAATCTCCTTTGCCACACTGCCAGCATTGGAATACCAAGTCCAGCGATGAACTTGTGGGCTCTTAAACCATGAACTGGCCACCCTAATTCCATGAATTCTTGCAAATTCAAGGAACTTAGTGCTATTCTGGTCCACAGTTCCAGACCCTTGGGGACAAACACACATCTCATAACCATCCCTATCAGTTCCAGTCGAAGCATTGAAATCCCCCAAGACTAGAAGTGTATCTCGCCTGTGGCAGTGATAAACCACAATCTCGAGCGTGGCATAAAATGCATCCTTCACGTTGAGATCGCTCTCCTCAGTCGGACCATATCTACAGACCATGGAAATGACACCGAAGGAGTGCCGAATCCTTATTCTCATAATACGCTCGTTGACCAGTGTTACCTCAATTATCATGATCATCATCTTATTGGACACAACTACAGCAACTCCTTGGGCATGGTAACCATCAGAGCAACCAGACCAATAGTAGTTGGAATCACCCGCCATTATCTCGCCACAATCCGATCAGCGAACTTCAGAGAGTGCTGCAATACCGATGTCCAAACACTTGAGCTTACATGATAACAGAGACAAGTGATCATCCTCTCTTATGAATAGGACATTCCAGGTACCCACCCGAAGGGACCACCTCAGGTTAACCCAAGGAGACCGCCGTCTGTGGATGACACCTTTGCACCACCCCGACACAATCTCCCGCAAACTGCCCCGGGAATGTTACCCCGTGGTTTCCCTCCTATCATCAAAGATTGGGGGTCCTGAAGGCTTTGCCCCAATCCCTTCATCCGCTGAACCGCCCTGTGAAGGGAAGCTGCACAGGATGTAATCTCACGGAGTGGATTTTCACATTTTTTCTGCTTCTGGAATGTTTTACGGAATGAAGGCTTTTACGGAGGCCGGAGTGCAAATCCTGCTCCCAACCTCCTAATAAGAAGTAACCCAACTGCAGGAGGACGTCCACAGACATAGTCGGGCACTAGATATGGATGACCATTGGCTCACAAGGAGCTCTTCCACCCTTTGCTTCCAACAGCATGGAAGTGCTGGCTCATTCTCCAGACAGCCAGCATGCTACGGATTTACGTAACCTTGTTCAGGCCTAAGTCACATTTGCTCTATGGCGAGGATACGGCGGCCGTACGCCCTCTGAATTGACAGAAACGCTGCGGCGGCCGCAGAGTTTCTGCGGTGGCCTCAGTGGTCCCTACGCTGTTTGGCTATCTTTTACAGGCCGTAGGGGTCGCCGTGGAATTATAACGCGGAGTTATAACTTTTTTCATTTCTACGTTCGCCCTAGCAATTCGACAAGCCGAAAAAAAAAACTGGTAAAAAAAAAGAAAAAAAAGAACCCACTCGTTACCATCCGTCTGGCCGCACGTTCGCCCTAGGGCCCCCCTGCAGTCGCCTTGTGGGCAACTTGAGGCTACCTTGCATCTGCCTTGAAAATTCTATGGCCACCGCAGGGCCCCCTTAAGGTCACCGTGCGACATCAAATCAAAGACCGTACGGCAACCCCACGTTTTCGGTCTCCACAATCTCTAAATACCCCGTGCGGCTCCCCGAAAAATAAAAACATATGTGACTGCTACATTGTGTGACCGTGGAAATACTGCGGCCGCCGTATAATTGCTAGTGGCCGTAGATTTTGGAGACACCACGGCCGCCGTGGCAAATGTGACTTAGGCCTCAGCGGTCCTATTGGAGTGTTATCGGATTTGGAAACAGATGCCATCGTCATCACTGTGCCCAACATGGACAAGGCCTTCACCAAGCATCGAGTTCTTTCTGCAGTCAACAGCATTTATGACGACTTCGGTTTCTCGATACCTGTCATTGTTACGGAAAAGATGTTGCTGCATCAGTTGACCTTACCTGGAAATGCTGGAGCTGCACTTAGATGGGATAAACCACTTCACAAACATTTCACGAAAAAATGGGACAACTGGTGTAACTCTCATACCACACTCACCACCGTGAGTGTTCTGCATGCTTATTCTCCTAATCTAATGCCTGAAAACTCATGCCATGAGTTACACATTTTCTCAGATGCATCAAATGAGGCAATTGGTGTTTGCAGTTTTTTGCGGCTTGTGAAAGGCAACGATGGAGTCAATGTAAGCTTTACTGCAGGAAAAGCAAGGCTGGCACCACTACAGACAATAAATATTCTGCATTTAGAATTCTGTGCCGCTGTTCTGGCTATCAAATTGGTCGACGTTATCACTGACAAGCTCAACATAGAACTCAGCTCCGTCACTTTCCACATGGACAGTCGTGTGGTGCTCGGATATATAAACGAATCTCGGTGTTTCTATATATATATATATATATGTGTTTGTGGCCAACCATGTTCAAAGGACCAACCATTTTCTGTTCCAGATAAATGCAGCTTTCATCATGGAGAAATGTATCTTCCATCCATATGGAGAAGATAAAGCCAGTAAGCCACTTACTTGTGCCGGTCCAGATCACATCCGTGCGATTATCAAGTCAAGTGAACCTCGTCAGCATGGACTGCATGAAGACTGAGAGGAGATAGGCAGAATATGAAAACTTGTTGGTTCAGTGTCACAGAAACTGTTTCAACTTACACGTCAATGTCACACATCCAAAGGCATTTGAAAAGGACTCATGGGGAAACTCAAAAATCGGAGGATTCTATCACCATTAAACGTTATTGCTGCTCTGATTTGCCAACTTTTAACTCTCAGTAACATTGTATATTCTGTGGTGAAGAATGCATTCTGGACTTGGATCTAAAAGCCCGAGTTGTAGATGAAGTGTGATGTTCTGCAGACCTCCATAGTGTGTAGGGAACCAGAAAACATTCCAGAAGCCAATGTTGGACATCTGTGATTATAGACTGGATGGAATAGGGCATCAAGTGAAGATTCGTACTTTACTTGGAGCTGTCAGTGATCTCCATGCAGCTGATGCAGATACCATAAGGACTGTCATTTGTCATTCATGGCCTTTGGTTCGGTCAAAGCAGCTGCTGGACGCAGTGTTGGGAAGCCACCCACTGAATCTGATTCAGCCTTTACATCAACCATTACTGCAATTGCAGGTGAATCCTCAAGTGTATGCAACACCACAGAAGTATATAATTTGTATTTATCCAGTGGTGGGAAACGTCTCTCTTGTCAGACCTTAGTCGCCAAGTTGTCAGATTATTTTGGCTCAGATCTTCTTGTGTTAAGTGGTGTCGGTATTGTCGGTCTTATTGTGTTTCCAAGCAAGGCGTCAAGCCTGTTGCAAATCGCTTCAACTGATGAGAATGACGATGTCAAAGTCGTTGTAGAGAAAGTGGTTTACCACAAACAACTATAATCATGAGGGAGTATTTGTGGTAAACAACCAAAGACAAATGTCAAGGGATGTTGACCAAATGGTGTGTTCCTCCTTCATAAAAATACGTTTATAGACAAGGTCCATGATGGACAGATTGTGGCATCAAGAGGCTGTATCTCACCCCCATACAGTGTTCATCTGACCACAGACCGAACATTAATAAGTATTATCTGTTTCCACATTTAACGTTCCACATGTGCATGGCTGGCAATTCACTGACGATGAGGAAATCTACTATAAATGGATGAGGTGTGTGTGTGCGCGCGTGCGCGTGTGTGACTTTTTGTCTATTAATCACGTAGTCAATTCATTAATTACACACTATTGCAATGTACATTTTGACCATTTAGGCTGCTGAGACCCTTCGAACTCTGAAGACCCTTTAAGATCCTGAAGACCCAAAATACGATTATCAAGTCATGTTTCATCAAAATAATGTGTTTGGTTCAACCGATAATGACAGAAGTGTTTTTTTAATGGCTGAGGACCCAAAAGTCCAAAAAATTCCTGAGGACCCAAAAAGTCCCAAAAGTTCCTGAGGACCCAAAAGTCCAAAAAGTTCCTGAGGACCCAAAAGTCCCAAAAGTACCCAAGGACACAAAAGTCCCCAAGGACCTAGAAGACCCAAAAGACCCCCAATACTGTAGATCCTGTAGTCCCTTTAAGACTTGACTACACTGCAAAAATCCGTTAGAATTCCCATGTTTTAGACAAACACCATGTTAAGGTATATAAAGTATCTTAATATGTACTTCCACCACGGCAAGCCATTGTAATTACAAAATATATAACAAAAACAATGATAACATTGTCCAGTTGAATTAAAAATTAGTTAGTGTGTTGTAAACCGTTGTATCTCATTGAAGAATGTTTGCAACACCCCCACACAAGTATTATATGGCATTATACACAGGATATGTTTGTGTATTAAAAGCAGAAAATCCTTTCGAATCCTGTTTAATATATCGAAGGACCAACTAAATATATCAATATTATTTTAATCTTTGACCTCCGAAAGCATGGGGAAAAGAAGGCTGATGCAATTGTATGCGAGATGCCTTTTGAAAAAATGTCTTCGGAAACAATTAAACTACAAACACAGCAATAAAGCAATCCTGTTAACACCAAGGCGAGCAAGAAAAGCCTCTGGCAGGTCATCGGCCGATAAAATGGAATATCATTAAACCTTCCGGTTACTGTCCTGCCATGTCTGATAAAAGCGTTGCGAGGTGATATTGGGTCTGCCAGGTTGAGTGTGATGAAAGTGCACTAAAACTGCAGTACGCCGTGTGTTGAACTGCATGCTCAGCATCATTATAACCTCCAGTTTTACTTTAATGGCAGTGCGTGTTTCCAAACAAACACGATGGTGTTTGACAACACAGGAATATTTTGTATCTCTACAGGTAGAAATATGTATGAAGAGTACATTTCTGGTTGGTATTTCAAAAAAAACGCTTGCCATCATAATGTGGATCCATTTCTGATGTTTTTAACCTGCATGAAATCAGGCTAAAAGGTGATAAGTACAGGTAGAGAACCAAACTCGATGGTGGAATGGTTAGAGGGTCCACTCCTAATGTGGGAGGTTGGTTGTTCAGACTGGGCTATCCACTCCGAGTGTGGGAGGTTGGTGGTTCAAACCCCTGCCGAGTCATACCAAAGGTATGTGCTGCTTCTTTGCTTGACACTCCACGTTTAAGAGGACAGAGCATAGACAAACAATGCTGGGAAAGCAATGACAAACCACCCAGGATAAACCTTGACAAGAAACTGCTTCAGCAGCACTGATGCCCTGTAAAGAGTAATGTATATGAAAATAAACAAGTAAAAAGACAAAAGATCTCATAGCCCCTGTTGTTTTATTAATTTTGCTGTATGGAGTTAAAGGTCTACCCCATATTTATGTACAACGAAAATGGCCACCAGTCTACCAGTCGGCCATATTTGATCACATTGCAAAATAAAGTGAGGAGCACGTGTATGCCATCATGGATTGTGCTTGTGCCAAGTTTGAACAAAATCAGACGATGCATGTCTGAGAAATGGTTAGGGACACATTAAAGTAACCAGTCAGTCATCTTGGATCTAATTGCGAAAAAAGAATTGATGTGTATATGTAAGCCATCATTCTTTATATGTGTGTCATGTTTGAGCAACATTAGTAAATGCATGTCCGAGAAATGGTGGAGGATGCGTTCAACATCTGTTTTTTTACAACTAAAATGGTCGCCAGTCGGCCATCTTGGATCTGAGCTCGAAAAAAAATAACGTGCCTATGTAAGCCATCAATCACTATCTGTGTGCCAAGTTTAAACAAGATCAGTAAATGCATGTCTGAAAAATGGTTGAGGACGCGTTCAACATCAGGTATCTCACAACCAAAATGGCCGCCAGTCGGCCATATTGGATCTGATATCGAAAAAATTAATGAACATATGTATACCATCATGTGTTGTATATGCCGAGTTTGAATAAAATCGGTCCATACATGTCCGAGATATGGTTGCGGTCGCACGCACACGCAGACATGAAAATCGAGACCAAATCCATAAGCCCCTGTTTCGGACGAAGTCCAATGGGGGCTAAAAAAACAGGTATTAAATTATTAAATATTAAATTATTAATTGTGCTGTACTATATAAGATTGAAGCACATGGAAGAGTGAGGTGATGGAAGATAAAATGTTCGTGAACTTAAATTGGGGACAGTGGGGCAGTGGGCCCACTGTTGGATGCAATAAGCAAGGGAATCGATGAACAGGAGAAGAGGAGAGAGGATGGGAGGAAATATTAATAACGTGCAAGTAAGAAGGTTGGGTTAGGTCAGGTTATTGGGGTAGAAAACATCACAGTTATGAATGGGGGATGCATGACATTGTGGAGCACCATCTGCTATTCCTTAGCCTGCCCTTGTGGCATGCATAAAACCCTCAACCACCCCCCCCCCCACCCTCTTACTTTCACTCTCACACACCTTGTGCTCCGTAATATATACACAACAAGCAGGTATGATCAATGATGAGTTATTTCGGGTTGAAGGGAATTTGCTCCGAATAGAGTGGAATATTTCAGGAGTTTGCAAGGAATGTCCTTTTGCAGAATAATGGCATGGACTCGTGGAAATTCCACCACATGTAAAATATGACCTCAAGTCCTCAACGGCTCAACCTCTCCTTTTCTTCTTCAAGTCTTCAAACGCCTTTCCTTACTCTGGCCTTTCTCTGCCCCACCCCCCCCACCACTACAACTACAACTCTGTCCTCCACTCCCCTTTCTTCTTCAAGTCCTCACCCTCACATTCATAAGTCCATGTCCTCAACCCCCCTCCCCCGCAATCACCCCCAAAGTCTCAACTCCCCTTTCCCAACTCTGCCCCTTCTCTGCTCCACTCCCCCCCCCCGCTCCAACCGTCTGTCCTCCACTCCCCCTTCTTCTTCAAGCCCTCACCCTCCGCCCCACTCCAGGACACTGCTTCCCCTTTCTTCAAGTGCTCAACCCCCATCCAAATCCCGAGTCATCAATCATCCTCGCCCCCAAGCTTCAACCCCCTTTACCAACTCTGTCCATTTCTCTCTCTGCCCCCCCCCCACCACCACCCCCCTCCAACTCTTGTCCTTCACTCCCCCTTTCCTCTTCAAATCCCCAACCCTGCAGCTCCCCCTTTCTTCATGAAGTCCTCGACCACAGGTTCACAAAATAGTTACGAACTGTTAAGGCTGCTAAGTTTTCTCTGGTAAGTAAACAGACGAAAAGGAAATTATTCATTGGACGAAATTGACTGAATAATTTGTGGTGATATTATTTTTTATTTCTGGTGGGTGTGCCAACCGGCGACACTGTGATAATACACCACCCATGAAACTCCATGGTTCCGCTCACACAAGGCATTGTCAGAGCATTCTTTTGTATGCCTCACATGTGCATGAGAAGTTCGCATCAGCATTAGAAAGCAGTCCCAGGTTCTGTTTGAAAGGAAATTCGTTCCCAATGGAGTGTGGAATAGTTATAGCATTTGCTGGGAATGTCCTTTGAGAGCATGAATAGTCACTAACCATTCAGATTGCTAAAGTTTCTCAGTGAAGTAAGTCATCTGAAAGGTACTGTAATTATATGTTGTACTAAATTGACTGAATTCATCCATTGGAACCAGACTCTGTGCAGAGCATCAGTGCTGCCAAAGCAGTCTCTTGGGCTATTGGGCACAATCGTGGACAGGTCACAACTCCAACACAGGACACTCAAAATGGCTCAATCATCCCAGCAAACTGCTACTCACTTTGCTGACCTCAGAAGGATGACAGGCTGAGTCAACCCCACTTGGTATTAATTACAACCTGGCTTCCAAAGGCCAGTCACAGACTGGGAATCCTCCGTCATGCAAAGTCCTTCCTCAGCCCATCTGAGCTCCTGACCACATACAAAGCTTTTGTCACAGCCTGATTGAGTACTGCTCTCCCATCTGGGCTGCTGATCCTGCATCCCACCTTTCTCGGCTTCACGCTATGGAAACCAAGGCATTTTGGATCATTGGCATCTCCCACGATGAGGCTGAGTCTTTGGGCCTCTCACTCTCTCACCGCAGGCAGATCGGTGGTTTTTTTGTCTTCTACCGTCTCCTCTCCGGTCTCGCTCCCCCTGCTGTGTCTGCAATTTGTCCCCACCATATTTCCGCAGGGCACTCAAGGTCCGCCAACAACCCCCTTCTGGTAAAACTACCGAAATCACGAATCACTGCTCACCTTCACTCTTTCATTCCTCTTTCTTCCCGCCTTTGGAACAAAGTCCCACACTCTCTTCAATCTCACACCTCCATCCAAGCCTTCAAAACAGCTGTTCACCACCATCTCATATCTTCCCCCATCCAAAACCTCGATCTTTTCTACCCCCGTTACTCCACCCCAAACCCACCTCCTTCAAATTCCCTGCTTTCTTTCCTGAAAGTCCCTGTAATGTCCATCTTGTGTACCCCGTGTTTCCCGCCCCATCCCTCTCCCTTCCACAGATCTCCTAATGTCTCTGTTCCCCACTGTTTTCTCCTTCCCTCTCCCGCCCCTCTTGTCTCCTGTCCTTCTGCTTGTGTGTTATGTGTTAGCTCTCATACGAGCCTCGACAATGTATGCAAAAGATACAAAAAAATAAAATTCAACAGCCAAGCAGGATTTAAACTCAGGACCCAAGGATCCCAAGCCCACCACACTAAACATTAAACCAACACCAGGCACATAAATTGATTGAATAGTTTGTGGTTATATTATTTTTTACTTCTGGTAGGTGTGTGAGCCAATGACGATGAGCCTATACACTACCTGAGTCTTTTTCTTATCCTCTTCCTTTATAAAGGGTGATGCAACTTTTATAAGGGGGTCCTCAGTGTGCAACGAAGATGCACAAAACTCGAAATTGCGTGGATATCAATATCTTAGACATCCACATGCACTGTCAGGATGCAACAGTTCTGAAATGAGGTATCACTCAGCATTGTACGTGTTGTGGCTGTGTGACCTTTACCCCGTTTTCACATAATAATGAAACTTGAATTTATATTTAGGTATAAGATGAATAGAAAAGGGGTGACTCAATAAAATGTATACACACTTTATACTGTATTATCAAAAAGGATACTCTGTTGTTGTTCTGTGATCCGGTAATACGAGATCGAAAAGATCTAGGAGACACACAACAGTTAATAATGGTGCCCAAATGTAAAACGATGGACAAAATTAATCGTGCCAAAAGGCAGGGAAAGGTTTATGACATTGGGCAAAAAAATTGAGTTGTTACATAGGTTGACAGGAGGTGTGGCGTATGTGGGCTGCCATTACGGGATCTCTGAATCTACTGTGCGGTAAACGTGAGAAAAATGCGGTAATACTGGAGAAATCATTGTGGATTTACCCATTTTAGTGGACCAGAAGGTAATACAGGAGAAACATTCCGGTTTGGGGATCGGCTCATGTGGACAGCAGGGCAGCGAGCTCTCCTCTCAGTTCTTCGAAAGCTAAGTTTCCAAGACCATTTACGTTGTTATGCTGTTTCTTTTTAGTTTCTGTTTTGTTATTCATGTTTTTTGTCAAGTTTTCTGTCCAGAATCATGTCCTTTTGTGTTGAATCGTTTGGGTCGTCTCTCGATATATATATATATATATATATATATATATATATATATATATATATATATATATATATATATATATATATATATCAGCTCTGGAAAAATTAAGAGACCACTGCAACATTATCATTTTTTCTGGTTTTACTATTTATAGGTATGTGTTTGAGTAAAATGAACATTTTTGTTTTATTCTATAAACTACTACAACATTTCTCCCAAATTCCGAATAAAAATATTCATTTAGAGCATTTATTTGCTGAAAATTGACAAAGGTCAAAATAACAACAAAGATTCAGTGTTTTCAGACCTCAAATAATAACAACAAAACAAGTTCATATTCATTTTTTAAACAACACAATATAATGTTTAACTTAGGAAGAGTTCAGAAATCAATATTTTGTGGAATGACCCTGATTTTCAATCACAGCTTTCATGCGTCTTGGCATGCTCTCCACCAGTCTTTCACATTGCTGTTAGGGTGACTTTATGCCACTCCTGGTGCAAAAATTCAAGCAGCTCGTTTTTGTTTGATGGCTTGTGACCATCCATCTTCCTCTTGATCACATTCCGAAGTTTTTCAATGGGGTTCAGGTCTGGAGATTGGGCTGGCCATGACAGGGTCTTGATCTGATGGTTCTCATCCACACACTTGATTGACCTGGCTGTGTGGCATGGAGCATTATCCTGCTGGAAAAACCAATCTCAGAGTGGGGAACATTGTCAAGAGCAGAAGGAAGCAAGTGTTCTTCCAGGACAACCTTGTACGTGGCTTGATTCATGAGTCCTTCCAAAAACAAATCTGCCCGATTCCAGCCTTACTGAAGCACCCCCGATATCACCGATCCTCCACCAAATTTCACAGTGGGTGCGAGACACTGTGGCTTGTAGGCCTCTCCAGGTCTCCGTCTAACCATTAGACCAACAGGTGTTGGGCAAAGCTGAAAATTGGACTCATCAGAGAAGATGACCTTACTCCAGTCCTCTACGGTCCAATCCTTATGGTCTTTTGCAAACCTCAGCCTGGCTCTTCTTTGCTTCTCATTGATGAAGGCTTTTCTAGCTTTGCACGACTTCAGCCCTGCCCCTAGGATCCTGTTTCGAACGTCCTCGCCGTGCACTTCACCCAGCTGCCGTTTGCCATTCTTTTTGTAGGTCACTTGATGTCATCCTACGTTGTTGAGTGACATTCGAATGAGTTGCCGGTCATCCCGGTCAGTGGAAAGTCGTTTTCGCCCTCTGCCAGTCGGTAGCTTTGTTGTCCCCAATGTCTGCTGCTTGACCTTGTTCTTATGAACCGCTGTCTTTGAAATTTTAAGGATGGAAGCAACGTGACGCTCACTGTATCCCTCTGCCAGTAAAGCCAGAATTGAACCCTTCTTTTCCTCACTCAAAACATTTTTTCAACTCTTTTGGCATGGTCAATAGTTATTTTTTTGATTCAATTACTTTTGAGGTACTACTAGCACTGTTTTTGCATCCAGCTGGTCCTATTGCAAGAGGATAGTGATGACACAACAGTGGTTTTTATACTTTTCCTTGTTAATAAGATTCGTTCAGGTGATCACCTAATCAGTACCTCACTAAGTAGAATGAGGTGTGCCTGTGTTGGAATTCAACAGACACTGGAATGGAATATAGCTGCCATACATGTGGAGATGCTGATTTAAATTTTTTTGGAGTGGTCTTATCTTTTTCCAGAGCTGTATATATATATATATAAAATTATATATATAATATATATATATATATTATAATAATATATATATCACTAGCAAATACAACTGCTGTTGCTGATGGATATTTAAAGGGGGGTAGATAAAGAGAGAAGGAGAGAGAGAGGGGAGGCAGAGAGGATGGAGGGAAGGGATGGAGGGGAGGGAGAGGGAGGGAAGCAAGGATGGGTGAAGAAAGGGGAGCTAGGAAGGGGAGAAGAGCGAGGAAGAGCGTGGAGGTGGGGGAAAGTGATGCCTCACCAAACGTTGCTATATACTGCTGGAGAGAGCGGTGTGAGGATGGGTGAGAGAGAGTGAGAGGAGAGAGAGACAGAGGAGGAGAGAGAGTGGAGACAGAGAGAGATAGAGAGAGAGAGAGAGAGAGAGAGAGAGAGAGAAGAGAGAGGAGAGAGAGAGAGAGAGAGAGAGGAGAGAGGGACAAAACAGAGAGTAACAGAGGCGTGGGAGGAGAATGCTGCATTTTATTCAGATGAGGGAGCAAGAAAGGGACAGATATATATATATATATATATATTATATATATATATATTTCTATTTCAATATCTTCTTCTTCTTCTTTCAGCTGCTCCCGTTAGGGGGTCGCCACAGCGGATCAACCGTCTCCATTTCGCTCTATCCTCCACATCTTCCATTGACACTCCAACACCCGCATGTCTGCCCTCACCACATCCATGAACCTCTTCTTTGGCCTTCTTCTCTTCCTCCTACCTGGCGGCTCCATCCTCAGCAACCTTCTCCCAATATACTCCGCTTCCCCTCCTGTGCACATGTCCAAACCATCTCAATCTCGCCTCTCTCACTTTGTCTCCAAACCTTCCTTCCTGCGCTGTCCCTCTAATATACTCATTCCTTATCCTGTCCATCCTCGTCACTCCCAAAGAGAATCGCAGCATCTTTAACTCTGCCACCTCCAGCTCCGCTTCCTGTCTTTTTGCTAGCGCCAGCCTCCAAACATACAACATAGCTGGTCTCACTGCCGTCTTATATACTTTCCCCTTCACTCTTGCAGTACCCTTCTGTCACAAATCACTCCTACAACTCTTCTCCACCCACTCCATCCTGCCTGCACTCTCTTTTCACTTCTCTACCACACTCTCCATTATTTGGACAGTTGATCCCAAGTATTTAAACCCATCCCCCTTCCCCACCTCAACTCCCTGCAAACCGCACCATTACCACCACCCTCCCTCTCATTTACGCACATGTACTCCGTCTTACTCCTACTGACTATCATTCCCCTTCTCTCCAGTGCGTACCTCCACCTCTCGAGGCTCGCCTCAGCCTGCTCCCTACTCTCCCTACAGATCATGATGTCATCCCGAACATCATAGTCCATGGAGACTCCAGTCTGATCTCGTCCGTCAACCTGTCCATCACCATTGCAAACAGGAAAGGGCTCAGATTCTATCCTTGGTGCAATCCCACTTTTACCTTAAATCGGTCCGTCATTCCTACCGCACACCTCACCGCTGTCACACTGTCCTCATACATATCCTGCACGATCCTCACATACTTCTCCACCACTCCCGACTTCCTCATACAAGCCACAACTCCTCTCTGGCACCAATCATACGCTTTCTCTAAATCCACAAACACACAATTGTAACTCCTTCTGGCCTTCCCTTTACTTCTCCATCAACATTCTCAAAGCAAACATCGCATCAGTGGTGCTCCTTCCTGGCAAAAACCAATATTGCTGCTCACAATTCGTCACCTCTCCTCTCAACCTAGCTTCCACTACTCTTTCCCACAACTTCATCGTGTGGCTTAACAACTTAATCCCTCTGTAATTTCCACAGCTCTGCACATCACCCTTATTCTTGAAAATCG
>CM068957.1:152903463-152923903 GCA_035128595.1 Eptatretus atami | reverse complement strand
CACAGAGACGATTATCTATTTCGCACCTACCGCATTTGCCCATCCATTTCTCATCGTTGGCCGGACCCTACACATCGATCACACTCCCTCAATCGCTCTATAATCCCTCCCCACACAAAGCGCCATCATGAAACATCGCCTCCAACATCACCACTCTCATCATCATCCTAGATCAGCACTCCTCTACCACGCACTCACTACACTACACCACCCAGACAAATCCCTACGGTCTTATCAACAACTCCATCATCACAACAACCCACAACACCCACATAGAGGCAGGGGCATATGAAGGCTGATGACCATTCATATCACCCCCTCCATTCCACCTTCCACACGCCATCACCGGCTGACACTCTCCTCAACATCCAATAACCCCTGACATATTTATCTCCATCAGGATACCCAAGCGCCGACACCATTTTCCTCCCATCCCACATGGTAGAAACATTCTGAAACCACCTCCAGTGCTCCTGACCATTCTGCTCCGCCATAACCACTTGGTCTCTTGTACAACAGTATGCCACTCTTTCCTTCCCTGCCCGTAATCATACAGCCAAGCTCGCCTTACTTGCCCAATAAGCAAGTCCCAACATTCAGAGCTTCCAAGCTCTCACCCTCCACACTGTCTAACCTGCCCCTCTCCCACTGCCTCCGACATCGGCCTTCCCCCGTCCTCCTTCTCACTCCTTGCCGTCAGACAGTAGCACAATTTCCACCTGGTACCCCAACCTGGTTAGTCCGTTGGAGCTGCTACGTACCGATACAGTGGCGATCGTAAATTGAAGCTAACACGTGCCGCGAACCGAGAAAACTCCGGATAAGGAAAATATCGTAATTCGGTTGAGTCCAGCATAATGATTTAGCATAGGTTTTTTTTACCCCGGATGCCCTTCCTGACGCAACCCTGGTCGCCTCTTACGACACACAGGGATATGGTCAAATCCTGCTCAGCTTGAACTCAGTAATTGAATTAATACCAGGTGGGGTTGACTGCCTGCCATCCTTCCGAGGTCGGCAAAATGAGTGCCAGCATGCTGGTATCCTGTATCGGAGGGGCGACCTGTCCAGGATTGTGCCCAATAGCCAAGGAGACTGCTTCGGCAGCAGCAACGTTCTGCACAGAGTATGGTCCCAATGGATGGATGGATGGATGGATGGATGAAATCTCATAATTTTGAACATTATTACTTGAGGTGCACTGGAAACCTCAATATGCATCAAAGGCTGATCCTCATACAACACAGCTAGCTTGTCAAGGGTTTACTGTTTACTCACTGTATGGTTTTGTGTGGTATGAGGTATTGAGCAAGGTGAAGCACCCAAAAGAGATTCTTTCAACTTGCATAAGTGAAACAAGAATGAGGCATTCGAGGAACCAAAGTATGTACTGCCTTTCGCTCAGTCTGTTGTTTTTTCTGTCCTGATCGAGCTGGGACAGGTCACTCTTTGTCTGATATACTGATGAAAATATTGTACAATAACCATCTCTGGTCACCTTGAAGGTCAAGGTAAGAATTACCGATTTTCTATGGTAAAAGTACAAATCAAGGCCAATTAAAGGTGGATTACGTGTGCAGAGTTTTGTGATTTGAGGAAATTTCTCACCCCATCAGAAACGCATATATATATTTTATTTTATTTCTGCCCAGCTGTGTGAATGCCTTTCACGAAACAACACAAAAATGACATCATGACTTGTGTTTGGTTGGAAACGAAATGTTTTTAAAAAAATCCTTTTTTCTCTGCTATGGAGCAAAGGGCATAGATATGGCTGCAGTATCCCATGAGCCAGTTGGCTTTCTGCAGCTCTCTCATATCACCGTGGTGGTGTAACAGCTTGTTATGATGTGGTGATGGTGAGTAGAAGATTACATTGGTTCGAGGACACATGAATGGTGGAGACAATAATTTACCCATTTGCATACCTTTGTGGAATTCACATGACAAATATGAAGAAGGAAATGGCATAATTTCAAATCGTCAATCCTGTAAGAAACTTCAGTTCTGTTGTAATATACTGAGTGCTGCCTTGAGGGTTTAATGGTTTGCCAAGAGTTTTGCATTATGTGAATTGTCTATTATCCCAACCAAAGAAAACAATCTATTTTCCTAATTCTTGTCTTTGAGCACAATACATTGTGGGAAACCAGGAAGAAATTCTACACCAAATAACCAAATATACACAAGAAAAAAATAAAACATTAAAAAAAAAAAATGTAAATACATAGAGGGATGAAATCTTCAAAAAACATAAACAACCAAACAAGATAGGAATGACACCACATTATGATGCCACAATATGACACCACAAATATGCTATTTTTGGTTGTTCTTTGAGGGGGAATATATAAGAGTTTATAAAGTAAGCAAAATACAGGTATACAGATCAGTGAGATAATATACAGACATCAGTGCATATCACCAACTGAGCTGTGTACACAACTGGATCGAACCTGCAGCATGTTCTGCCAGGACCAAGCAGCCACCATGTTGGAATACCATTCACTCATTAGAATGTGAGAGGTACAGGAATAGCTGAGTGTGATAAGTGCTGAACTTCATTGTATCCCATTGACAGATTGATTCACATTTGTTTCAACATTTCCACTTTGGTTTGTTTCCCTTCGGAGCCTTGTAATGGAGCCACAAAGGTGAGTGACAAAACTGAGAGTCTGATTGTTGTAAGTGAGAAGTACCAAGTTGAGTTGATTTTAGTGTGAGAATAATTGAAGTTCAGATCCTCAATAAAATGTTGGTTAATAACAATGTTCCTTACGGACAGGGTCCATAACTATGTTCTTTACGGAGAGAGTTCATAACTATGTTCCTTATGGACAGAGTTCATAACTATGTTCCTTACGGACAGAGTTCATAACTATGTTCCTACGACAGGGTCATAACTAGTTCCTAAGGACAGGGCCATACTATGTGTTCCTTACGCGAGCAGGTCCATAACTATGTTCGCTTACGGAAGGTCCGATAACTATGTCCATACGACAGGGTCCATAGAGCTATGGTCCTACGACAGGGTCCATAACTATAGGTTCCTACGGACATCAAACAGTATACGGGAGGCTCCAAACTATGTTCCTACGGAGAGGTCCTAACTAGATGTTCCTTACGGACAGAGGTCCATAAACTATGTTCTACGAGGGTTCTATTGTCCTTACGGACAGAGCCATATGTCCTTAGGTCAACTATATTCCGTTACGTCAGGTCATAACTAATGTTCCTTACGAACAGGTCCATAACTATGTCCTTAGAGGAGAGTCCATAACTATGTTCCTTACGCGAGTCCAAACTATGTTCCTTACGGACAGGTCATAACATGTTCACTTACGGACAGGGTCCATAACTATGTTCCTTAGGGACAGGGTCCATAACTATGTTCCTTACGGACAGGGTCCATAACTATGTTCTTTACGAGAGAGTTCATAACTATGTCCTTATGACAGAGTTCAATAACTATGTTCCTTACGGACAGTCATAACTATGTTCCTTACGGACAGAGTTCCATAAATAGTGCCTTACGGACAGAGTCCTAAATATGTCTTACGACAAGCCATAACTATGTTCTATTCGGACAGAGTCCATAACTATGTTCCTTAAACGGACAGAGCCATAACTATGCTCCTACACGACAGAGACATAACTATGCTCCTTACAGACAGGGTCCATAACCTATGTTCCTTAAGCAGATTCATAACTATGTCCTTACGGAGAGAGTTTATAACTATGTTCATTATGGACAGAGTCATAACTATGTCCCTTACGGACAGAGTCATAAATATGTCTTACAGGACAGAGTCCATAACTATGTCCTTAACGGACAGAGTCCATAACTAGGTTCCTAGACAGAGCCATAAACTATGTCCTTACGGACAGAGTTCATAACTATGTCCTTAGACAGAGTCCATAACTATGTTCCTTACGACAAGAGTCCATAACTATGTTCCTTACGGCAGAGTCCATAACTATGTTCCTTACTGGCAAGCATAACTATGTTCCTTACAGAGAGACATAACTATGCTCTTAACAGACGGAGACCATAACTTGGTTCCTTACAGACAGAGTCCATATTATGTCCTAACAGACAGAGTCCATAACTATGTTCCTTAAGGACAGTATATAATTTGTCCCTCCAGACAAAATCCAATACTATGTTCCTTACAGACAGGCAGGGTTCAGATATGTTCCATAACTATGTTCCATAATTTATGTTGGAGACAGACAGTTAATAGAGTCATAACTATGTTCCTACAGACAGAGTCCATAACTATGTTCCTTACAGACAGAGTCCATAACTATGTCCTTACGGACAGAGTCCATAAAACTATGTTCCTTACGGACAGAGTTCATAACTATGTTCCTTATGGGCAGAGTCCATAACTATGTTCCTTACTGGCAGAGCCATAACTATGTTCCTACAGACAGAGACGGCATAACTATGCCCTTAAACAGACAGAGACCATAACTATGTTCCTTACAGACAGAGTCCATAATTATGTTACTTACAGGCAGTCCATAATTATGTTCCTTACAGACAGAGTCCATAACCATGTTCCTTAAGGACAGTATATAACTTTGTTCCCTCCAGACAAAATCCATAACTATGTTCCTTACGGACAGGCAGGGTTCAGATATGTTCCATAACTATGTTCCATAATTATGTTGGAGACAGACAGTTATAGAGTCCATAACTATGTTCCTTACAGACCAGGTCCATAACTGT
Organism: Eptatretus atami; assembly: GCA_035128595.1. Classification (NCBI taxonomy): domain Eukaryota; kingdom Metazoa; phylum Chordata; class Myxini; order Myxiniformes; family Myxinidae; genus Eptatretus; species Eptatretus atami. The sequence goes on along the minus strand of CM068957.1, from coordinate 152,919,168 downwards.
GTTCCTTACGGGCAGAGTCCATAACTATGTTCCTTACGGGCAGAGTCATAACTATGTCCTTACGACAGAGGCCAAACTGATGTTCCTTACAGACAGAGACCATAACTATGTTCCTAACAGACAGAGTCCATAACTATGTTCCTTATGGACAGTATATAACTTTGTTCCCTCCAGACAAAATCCATAACTATGTTCCTTACGGACAGACAGGGTTCAGATATGTTCCATAATTATGTTGGAGACAGACAGTTATGGAGAGTCCATAACTATGTTCCTTACAGACAGAGTCCATAACAATGTTCCTCACAGACAAAGCCTTGAAGCAAAACAACAAAAAACACAAACACAAACACACAATGGCTCAATATCACTGTGAATCACTTTGCTGGTGATTATAACAAAATACGTTAACATGACAAATTAAACACATCAGTAGAAACGTAAGCTGAATCGTTGACTGATCAGGCAAATGCAATGAATTGAAACTTCACTGCTGAGAGCCAAATAATAATATAATAGTAATAATAATAATAATAATAACATTGTGAAACATTTCAAAATCTTATTTAATATAAAAATAAAGTTCCCTTAGCTGTGACAAGTGATGCTTTTGGTCACATTTAACTGGCGGTAATGCCTGATTGCAAACGAAGGCACAACATAACACCAGGTGTTTCACTGAAACCAGTGCAGCTGACCAGGATTCTCGGATGTTCCAAGATCGCGGGTCGCTGGTGGCACTCACCGCCGATCGTTTAAAAAAAAAAATGCTTAATGTTTCATATATTTTGTTATTTTGTAATGGATTAAATGCATCTGTGTTATTCAATTGTTTTAATACTTTTTTCAGTTGATTTGGGGGATGGTTTGGATATGTATCACTTTTTCATATGATGTCCTTATAAACAGGTTTACACATGTGCAAGTTGTCTTTTTAAAAAATTTCCTTGAGTTGTTCAATTAATTTCACAGAATCTTACAAATCATTAATTGTGCATAACTCTCGATAAATGTCTCAAGACCGATTTTAATAAAATATTGGTACCAAGTTAAGTATTAGTACCAATACATATATATATATATATATATATATATATATATATATATATATATATATATATATATATATATATATATGTATATATATGTGTGTGTGTGTGTGTGTGGGAATGGGTGTCATTTACATGTTCAGCTTGCACTGTGCACCAATTTATTTTTGGAATTGAAGATAGTTGTTTGCTCTGCTGTTGCAGTGCCCCCTGTAGGTTATTGCAAGACGAATAATTTGGCCACCATGCCTGTTATAAGTCGTTTTAACTTTGTGGAAGGGACAATAGGATCTTTAATGTTCACTAGCTCATGCTAGATGACCACTTCCCAGTTTAACGTCCATCCGAGGGATGGTCACTTTATGATGCAACACTCGGCCTTCCTGCAAATGCCCAATCCGACAGTTTATATTCAGGCCGAGAATCTAACGCAGACGAGGCAACTCAAAGGTACCTGTGTAACATCCAATCAAACCACCTACATGTTAACAACCATTACATCATCACCACACCAAAACAAACTAACCATCACCATCTGGGTAGAGACACATCGTCTTAAAGTTGAGGGCAGGAAGAGCTGCAAGCTGGCACAAGTCTGTGGCAAGGAAGGAGAGAGATCAAGTGGGGTGTGGTGGGGTAGGAGAGGAGGGCAGGGGGACAATAAGTATTGAGATGGAGGTCAATGAACAGTCTAAAGAAGACACCAAACCGCATTTACAAAGTTGTGCCTATCACAACTGAAGGGAAGAGCTTCAGTTATTTTTAAAAGTGTTACTCCCTTCAAATAGATAGCACACAATTTATTTTTTATCACAGTGTTAACGCAGCAATGATGAAAGGTGAGAAAATGTACTTTGGTAACATTTCTTCAGGTGAATGTGAAGGATGATTTAGAGAGCTCAGACGAGGTTGATCAGACAAATGTGTTGTATCTTGTGTTAGACATCCAATGTATGAGCAGTGTACAGAATGTCTATTGTCTTTGCGGACACGGGGGACTTTGGAAATCAAAAAAAGATTCGCTCATTGCACGAAACAGATCAATTAACTGTTGTTATCTCTCGTCTTGCAAATAAATGCTTAATGACATTCCACACAACTCTTATTTTGACTTACCATACATGCAAAATTAATTTAACACATCATTGTAATGAGCAATTGAGAAAGTGTGTGTGTTTTAAAATCTCCCTACCACCACTTTTCTCCTCGTCTCCGTGCTGCATCATCACAGGAGCCGGTCTCATGGCCCCGGCCGTCGCTCCACGGCCACGGCTGCTCGTGCTCGTCGAGGAAGCTTCCCCAGGGGCAGATGTGGCCACGTGTGGTGGCGAGGGTGGCCGGACCGCCGTCGGCGGTAGCGGAGGCTCGTCCTCGTCCGGACTGCGGACACCGAGGCTGGGACTCTGCAGGCAGATGCAGAACATCATGATATAGCGGATGTAGCGCCGTGGCCTGTCGCAGCCTCCCTCCGTCAACCTTCCCTGCTCCTCACTCCACGTTCCGTCTCGCAGTCTCGTCTGTTTCCCCAAAGCTCGGTCCCACTGATGTGGCCACTGCGCCAGCGTTTGCCGACAAGCCTCGGGCTCCAAAGCCGTGTCACGCAGGGCGGTCTGCCTCGCACGTTCCACGGCATCATGATTATTTATTTTTAAATCGCCTTCTTTTTTTATTCCTCAACGGATTTTCATTTCATTCATGTAATGGTGGATGTGATAACGTCGTTGAACGCGTGGATGAGTCAACGCAAACACTCCACGTCTCCAAACGAGTTTCCTCCCAGGGAATAGAACACATTCCCTACGTGCGTCACCCCTCCATCACCAGATTTTACTGTGTTTGAATTTTTTTTTACCTCATTCCAAGAAATTAATAACAACTTTTAATAAACACACTTCAGCAAACACACAACTAACCAAAGCTACACGAGGGTTGTGTAATAATTGGGGCAATTTTATGTGTAGAGAGGAGAGATCCCGAGGTAGCTTTCTCTTCTGTCCATCATTGTGTACAGCTTTACAAAACGCTCTCGCTATCACCTATTCCTCCTAAACAAACCATTTATCCATCTTAAATATACATATATATATATATAACTATATAATATGTTTTTGTTCTTCAATCTACAGCTCTATCATGTCACGATGTCACTGTGATGTAAAGCCTTAGGGCGATGGTTCAAAATGCCACAAGCAGTGAAAATAGTGGAGCATAGTAACACCTCCCTGTGGGAGTGAAAAAGGGTGTCAATACCCCTCTGACAGGGGGTCACTGGTTAAATTACTTGCATTACTCTCCGTGCACAGATGGAAATCATAAGTCGTCTCCCCATTCTTGCTGGGTTCTGGGGTGGGGGGGGAGGGTGGACGGGGGGAGGAATTATTTCATGCCTGTGACCTGTTCCTGGGGACCCCGAGCATGTATGCAAAATTTGGTGGAGATGGGCCCAACCATTTTATATTCCATAATTATCAGATATTCAGAGAATTGCCTTATTTATATGGTAGGATAAGCAAGCAACTGTCCAGCGATTTAATAAAATAAGTCTTTTGACACACGATCATGGAATCCCGATGATTCAGGTCACACTTCAGGTCATCAGGAACAGTCCTTGGCCAGATCTCAATAGCTTGAGTAACCTTGACATCAAAATCATGATCTTCATTTCCTTCATCATCCACTATTTTCTCATAATCGGAGAGCATTGAGTGTTCTCAGACACTTTCTTGCCCTTCATCACCATCACCTTAATCTACATCAGTTACATCACATTCACTTCCTTTATTGATTGCTCTGAGCAGGGCAAGTGCAGCAGCAACACTGGGGGCCTTAACTGCCTGGTTATCATCCAGTTCATCAGCAACAATTGGCTCCATCGCTCTTCGTACGGATTAACTCATTGACATAGCTAACCTCTTGTTCTAGACCACCTGCAACAAACATAAATGATCCATATTTTCATCATTTACAAGCTGCAAGTGAAGTTTTCATTTGTACATACCTAACATGAAAAGGAAATTAAATTGGGCTTGAAGTCAAAATGAAAACTAACAAGAAAAAGAGCAATCAGAGATTGCAGACCCTCACCAGAACTTGTGTCGTGTAGTGTTTGTGTAGTTTTGTGTGGTATACTTTGTGTGGTGTTTGTGTCCTGGTGTGTTACATTATTAATAATAGACATAACTAGAACTGCCACTTTATAACTGCTGGCAGTGATGACCAAGCACGCAAAACGTCCCGCTTTGATCGGACACCTGACCCTGACGCCATGACGTTTATTATTATTCAATTTAATCAGAATGGGATTAAATGAATTCAATTCAAATCAAATGGAAGACCAAATAGGTACAGTCCTGCATTGGAGTCATCAAAAGGAACCAAACAAGCAAAAAGCAACGATGAAGTCATCAGGAGGAACCTGGATAGGATTCAGGTTTCAGCTGCTACTCCACTACCCTCAAACCCATTCAGGCACGCCAAGTGAACCTTTTCCAAAAAAAAAAACCAAAATAATCCACATCAAAAAATAAATAAATAACTATGGCTGCCAGACCATGCATCCGATCACATTCAAATTTAACACAAATATTCCCATCACTACAGATCTAACTTAAAGTTTCACTTCAATTGATTAAGTGGTTCAAGAGAAATAATTTTTCAAGGTTTTGCTCAATCCAATATGGCTGCTAAACTATGTGTCATCAATTATTTGTGAATACCCAGTATCCCCATGGTTTGGGGAATGTTTGTGTGAAGTTTCCCCTAGATCTGTCCAGCCATTCTGGAGAAGCTTTTTATACATTTTAGGGTAAATCCAATATGGCTGCCAAACCATGTGACCTATGATGTCATATGTGTGAATCATTTGTTCCTGATGGATAGATAGGTGGTCAAACGTATAAAATTTCACCCTGATCTGTTCAGCCACTTCAGAGAATAATTTGGAGGTTCTTTTTTTTTTAAAACAACATGGCTGCCGAATCAAGTGACCGATTACATCATCAAATTTTTTCTGTGGACTCTTTTATCCTTAGATGACGCTGAAAATTTTTCTTACTGATCACGTATAGCATTCTACATATGCAATTATGACGTCATAATGAAGGCACCTATGATATCATTAAAAAATCACATTCCCCATGAGGAGAACTTGCCATGTGCCAAGTTTCAATTTTTTTCTTCGTGCGGTTTCAGATAAAATACAGTGGTCCAAGGTTTTTCCGTTTTTCCAACATGGCTGCCACACCACGTGACCAATGACATCATAATCTACACAAATAAAAGGCAATGTGTGTGTCTGTCAGTGTGTGTGTGTCTCCTCCTTAACTTCAAAATGATGTAACCTAGCAGCCTGAAACTTTACATGCATATGAAGAAAACTTCAAGGAAGTGCAAGAGTGAAAATTGGGTGTTTGGGTTAATTAAAACACCCCTTTTGAAGATATTTTACAGACTTATTTAATTATCGCGAACGTAATGAGCTTCATACTCAACGCGTGCACATGAGAGAATAGGAAACAACAACAACACAATACCCTAGCAATTTGGAATCTGTGTCGTCGGCTATGACCCTTTTGCTTCCGGTTATTGTCATATAGTGGGGCAACTTAGCATAACAATTGTGCATTTTGTGAGGAAAGCACCAAATTTGGCACACTGGTAGCCTAACATATTATGAACAGATTTGGATATTGGGCCATCTCAAATTCAGCCGCTGATGGCTGTTGTAGCCATTTTCCACTGCCATCAAAAATTTTGAGATGGCCCAATATCCAAATCTGTTCATAACATGATAGGCTACTTACTAGTGTGCCAAATTTGGTGCTTTCCTCACAAAATGCACAATTGTTATGCTATATTTAGCTAAGTTGCCCCACTATTCGGTGGTGGAGGTAATAATGATTACGTGGAGATGAATCACCATAAATATAATGCTAATTAGGTGAGGGTTAGTTGGGGGGAGGGGGGAGGGTTGGTTTCATGATGACTCAACATTAACTGTGGTACAGTTGTCACACAGTCAAGCCATCATAGTCAAAATAGATATAAAGTTTGGACAAATTCTGCCTAAAAAGAATGAGATCGGTTGACCTGATGAATGTGGCCTCCATTGCATGAAGGTGAGCTAAACTGCATCTAAAGGTGAGATAAAGTCAATACAACATTGCTCTGCACACTGAGGATTATTCAGTAAATGGTGACCAATTGCGGAGCCACAGGGAATAGTTGTCGTACTATGTACATTCTTACAAGTCCGAGTTGGTTGACTCTGTTCAGTTGACTGATCCCGTCTAATCCCCAAAGGGATGTGTGTTGTTCAATACAATCCTTCAATCTCAAAGATGTGTGGCCCACGTACCTAGCATTACATTGGCACTGAAATTCATAAATAATCTTACTTGTATGAGAGGCGGGCAGAACATATTTTTGGACTGATGGAAGCAACCGGCAGGTGATGAAATTCACTTGTGGTTGAACAGCATAGTAAGAATGGGACACTGTCTATTTTTTAAACATAATATGACAACTATTCTCTGTGTCACTGTATCATATAAAGTATAATAAGATAAAACAAAGGGAATCGTTATAAAACAAAGGGTTTGTTTCTGTATCATCGAAAACAAAGGGTATCGTTATAAAACAAAGGGTTTGTTTCTGTATCATCAAAAACAAAGGGTATCATTATAAAACAAAGGGTATGTTTCTGTATCATATAAAACAAAGGGTGTCGTTGCATCATTGGTGATACGAAATATATTAACAACCAAAGTTGTCTGGGCCTTTTTGGAACACCCTGCAAGTATTACTTCCATTTCGTGATCATGACAAAACCTACTGTTTCCTGATGTTTCTTGTGTTAGTTCCTCCATTTGCCAGTCATTTGGGGGTTAAAAAAAGCATTTTTCCAGGAAAATAACTAAAGCAAAAAACAAATGTTATTTTTCGAGCTGCATGGTGAGGAGAGTTGGAAATTTTGGAGGTTGTGAAATAACTAAAAATTGAGTTGTGAAATGAAAAGCTTACGTGAAGCTTGGTGAGTGTATCATTTCTCAAATGCTTGGTAACTGACACTACGTGTGCATTTCCAAATTTGTTCTTTCATGAGCCTACACTATGTATGACAAAGCAAAGCACAGGCACCATTTCCCTTCCGCTGACAGGCCTTATAGAAAATCATGTTGAATATTCCCATTTTGACAGGGCCTTGAAACAATCATAGTGGTTGGGGTGTGTCGCGATTTGTTGGTGGGGGAGGGTGGGGGAGGGGTATGGAGTGGTGGGGGTGGGGGGGTGACATTAATGTCACCATTTGGTATACTGAACATTGAAAAGCTCAAGAGGAGGATAGAAGAACCCTTAGCGATTATGTCAGGCACACAAAATATGTGAAGAGTCCATGTATTTATTACATATGCACGCAATAATGTTTTCCTTTATCTCAACTTTTTCTTTTCAAAGATGGTATTTTAGAGTTTCATTTTGGAAGACTAGTAACAACATATGAACTTCTTCAATGGCCCCAATTCCAACCATATTGTGTATTCGACCAGAGAAAATGCTTTTGCCCAAGTCTTTCAGGAAGCAGCAGGTCAGACCTGACATTTGACTGAAGGTGACTTGGGCAGGAATTTGTAATTTATTCAGGGAGCTGCAGATAACTCACCTGCTGTTTGCGACAGACACCGTGGGATCTCTAACATTCACTAACGAATGCTGGCAGACAGGAGTAGGGTGAATATACTGATTCTGGCTCATTTTCCCCCATGTTAATGAATGGGGGATTCTCAGCGATTTATATATTTTTTTTCCCTAAAAAATAAACCCCCTTTTTATCCCAAGGTATATTTATTTGTCTCCCCTTTTAACCTAGGGCACTTTTTTCAAATATCCAATGCATATTGTTTAGCTCACTCATTTAACCTATAAAGATTTGTTCAAGTAGTAAAGTAGTAAGGTGAATATACTGTGATTTGTTAAAGGTGTTAACCTATAAAGATTTGTTCATTCTTAAATTCCTTCCATAGTTTAATTTTCTTTGCACAATAATCCCCATCTAAAATATTTAAAAATAAAACATTTTTTCATAACAGTTTAGCAGCTATTTGTGTTCGTTTATGGATGAAACAGGGGAGGCCTCATGTTAAGTTTCGCGTTGTCAATGTGGCCTTGTGAGCATGGGGATTAAAAAAGGGCTAAATAGAGACCGGTGGAGAAATGAAGAGGACTTCATAAAATGTGATAGATGCCCAATGTGGGCCATATCAACACTAGGAGAAGCAGAGGGTACTCACTGTTTTAGAAAGTGTGAGTAAATAGCCACTTGAGGATAGTATTACTTGGTGAAAGGAACGGATAGATAATTTACAGCAAGTAGCAGAATGTGAGAAATTTGTAAGTAATAGTTAGTTACGGTTGTGGAGTGAGGGTGCTGAGGATATTGGAAGTGTGACGCTGCAGTGGGAGAGGACAATGGTGGCGGTGAAGCGGGGGCAGCAGTGTGATGGGAAGCGGAAGCAGGCAGTGGTGACGGTGCAGCGGGGCAGGTGGTGGTGAGGTGCAGTGTGTGCAGACAGTGTTGGAGTGCAGCGTGTGCAGGCAGTGGTGGAGGTGCAGCGTGTGCAGGAAGTGGTGGAAGTGCCGCAGGTGCAGGTATTGGTGAAGGTGCAGCAGGTGCAGGCAGTGGTGGAGGTGCACACGGTGTAAGAGGTTGATGTGTAGGTTTAGCAATAGAAATGGTTTGACATGAGGTATAGGAGACTTCCCGTAGTGGTGTGGGTGATGAGATTATTAAAATTTTGGATTCTTCATTCTGCAGGAAGAAATGTAGCCACAGAATTCTGTGTAGTTTTGAAGGAGCGGGAGTTAGGACATGAAGGAAGGGGAAACGATATTGTATCGGATCATGGAGAAGAAGTTGGTTGTGTACACCTTAGTGCGAATGATGTGGGAAAGTTCATTCAGAGGTTGAAAATAGTTACAGGATATTGGGTAACCGGCTGAAAGCCAAGGGTTGTGAGGTCATGTTTTCTGGGATCCTCCCAACATTAGGAAACAATATCGAAATTACGAGCAGAGCATAGATGAAAAACCAATGGCTGGAAGAATGGTGTAGGAGGAAGGTTTTGCATTTAAAAGCAGTGGAATCATTTAGGGACAAAGATTAATCAAACGACACTTGGTGGACAGGTTGTGAGTGTGACGAGGACGAATGGATTCTATTTTGGTGTAGATCCACAAATATTTGCAACTTCTTCTCTGAAGCTACGCATATGATTTCGATGAAACTTGACCACAACCTTCATCATCCATATGTACCAAAGGTGTTCACGATACTAAAAAAATAGGCGTCTGAGGGGGCGTAGTGATGGTGGGGGGGGGGTTGCCCTCAAAATATGTATTAGTTTTCTTCTCCAAAACTACAAATACAAGTTTGATGAAACAACCACATCCTTCAACACTGATGATGTACCAAAGTTGTGTACACCACTAAAACAATTGGGGTCTAAGGGGTCTATGTGGGGATTGCCCCCAAAATATGTATTTGCTTTCTTCTCCGAAAACTACACACACAATTCTGATGAAACTTGACCACGACCTTCTTGACCCATGATGTACTAAAGCTTGTTCATGACATTATAAAAATTGGGGTCTAAGAGGGTGTAAGGGTGTTGCCCCCCAAAATATGTATTTGCTTTCTTCTCAGAAACCAACAAACACAATTTCGATGAAACTTGAACCACATCTTCATCACCCATGATGTACGAAAGTTTGTTCACAGCAAAAAAAAAAAAAATCCATCGGTATTACTTTCCTCGCCGTGAAGTATTTTGTGGGTCATCCATGCCTACCAGGTTTTCCTGGTTTTCTTATCCAGCCGCCACCAGGTGAGCGCCCCGGGGTGTTGCCCCTATTTTTATTTTATGTCATCGGTGCCTTCATTATGACATCATAATTGCATACATAGAATGCTACATTCAATTAGTATTAAAAATGTTGAGTGTCATCTAGGATAAATTGGTCCACAAAAAAAAATTGATGACATTCATTAGTCACGTGGTTTGCAGGCATAATATATTTACCTTAAAACCTATAAAAAATCTTCTTCACCAGAATGGCTGAACAGATCGAGGGAAACTTCACACAAATGTTCCCCAAACCTAAGGATATCAGGGTATTCACGAATAATTGATAGGTCACATGATATGGCAGCCATATTGATTGAGCAAAATCATTAAAAAAAAACTATTTCTTTTGAACTGCTTCATCGTTCGACGTGAAACTTCAAAATTATGATCTCGTAGTGAAGGGGAATACGGGTTTTAAATTTCAACCTGATTGGACACATGGCCTTGGCAGCCAGAATTGTTTAATTTTTTGACATGGGTTATTTTTTTCTTCTTCTTTTTTGAAAATAATGCTCACTTGCTCTGCCTGGATGGGTTTGAGGGTAGAGGAGGAGCAGCTGAAACCTGAATCTTATCCAGGTTCCTCCTGATGACTTAATCTTTGCTTTTTCCTTGTTCAGGTTCCTTCTGATAACTTCATACAGGACTGTACTGATTTGGTCTTCCATTTTGTTTGAATTTAATTTATTTTAATCCCATTTTAAATTCAATTGAATAATTATAAACATCATGGTCAGGGTCAGGAGTCCATCAAAGCGGACGTCTTGGTACCCGGTCATCATTGCCAGCAGTTATAGTGTGGAAGTTCTCGTTATGCCTATTATTTAATGAAACATTTGATTAGTACAATAAAATTAAAATATGCATTTCAATAAAATAGACATTATCAAAGCTTTTCGACTTGCACTCCTCAGGATAAAACCGCAAGCAGATGAAGAAGAAGCAGCAAATTCTCAGTTATAAACATACAATGTGATGTCCTCAACGTTAATTGGTTGAGAGAAAGAAAGGATGGATTACCTGATTGGTGGAACTATGGAGCATCATTAGTAATGAGTAGGCAGAAATGAAAATGCAAATTAAACTATCATGAACTAGAAGGGCACTCGGTAGAGCGCAAACCTTCCCCACATATTGCCTGATCCATGAGAACATATTGGGCCCAATACAATTTTGAAATATCATGCTATATATCGTTTTGGCCCTATCTCTCAATGGTGAAGAATCACTTAAAAAATTAAATATTCTCGTATTTGATCCAGATTCGGATCTTCACCAAAATAGAATAAATTCATCCTTTCCACACACCAAACCTGTCCACCAAGTTTCATCCGAATTTCGTCCACAACATTTGAGATATCGTGCTATATATCCTTTTTGGCCCTATCTCTCAATGGTGAAGAATCACTTTTAAAATTCTAGTAGTCGGATCCGGATCCAGATCTTTACCAAAATCTAATCATTTCGTCCTTGTAGCACACCGAACCTGTTCACAAAATTTCATCCGATCCGTGAACAAATTTTTGAGATATCCTGCACACAGACAAACAGACAGAAAGGGGTGAAAACATTACCTTCTCACCTTCTAGTGGGCAACTTAGCATAACAATTGTGCATTTTGTGAGGAAAGCACCAAATTTGGCACACTAGTAGCCCATCATATTATGAACAGATTTGGATATTGGGCATCTCAAAATTTTTGATGGCAGTGGAAAATGGCTGCTACAGCCATCAGCGGCTGAATTTGAGATGGCTCAATATCCATACCTGTTCATAATATGTTAGGCTACTCGTGTGCCAAATTTGGTCTTTCCTCACAAAATGCACAATTGTTATGCTATATTTAGCTAAGTTGCCCACTAGAACAGATCTTCATTTTATAACATCATTTCAAGATTTTTTGAATAGTGGGTTATGAAGAACTATCAAGACAAGAGGAGGATGTTGATAATACAGTGGTAGGAAGTGGATTTAATATTTTAAAAATCATCTTTTTAGATATACACATTCTAAAATCAGACCCTCTTAAAGCTTCTTCTTATATTGAATTACCAAAAGAAATAAAACTAAAGAAGGCAGTTGTTAATATTAAGAACAATGATAATAAATGTTTTCTCGGTCTGTTCTTGCTCACTTTCATCCTCCAAATTGTAATTCAGAAAGAGTAAAGCAATATATGAAATATGAGAATACCTTGGACATTAAAGATTTTAAATTCCCAATGCCACTAACAGATATTCCTAAATTTGAGAAAAGAATAACCTTTCTATTAATGTATATGGATTAACTAGAGAGCATAAAGTTCAGGTATTAAAATTCAAACAATTATAAAAATGAAGAAAACACACATTGATCTTTTATATTTTTAGTGTTGGAAAGAATTCACATTATACATACATCAATAATTTATCAAGATTATCTCTTCTCAGGTATTCAGAACAGCAAACAAAATATATCCTTGTAAGCGATGTCTTTAATTCATTTCATACAAAAGAACTTAGAACAACATTCAAAATATTGTAGTAATCATAAATCAGCTGTAATTACAATGCCTAAACCTGGTGAAAAGATTTCTTTTGAAGATTATAATAAAATCTATCATGCACCCATTTGTGATATACGCTGATTTTGAATGTATCCTAAAAAAGATAATACTGCTTCTCCTAATCCAAAAGAATCATACGCAAATAAATATCAAAAACATATTTCCTTGTTGTTTCTGTTATTATATCAAATCTTCTGTTGGAGAAAAGTATAATAAACATGAACATTTATAGTGGAAAAAAAGCTTCACAAGAGTTTGTAAAACGATTAGAAAAGGATGTATAAGACTAACTAAATTAATGAAAGAAACAAATGAACCGATGAAATTAACCGAAGAAGAAAAATTAGAATTTAGAGAGAACAGTACCTGTCATATTGTGATGAGGAAATTGAAGAGTCTAAATTAGGGATCATTGTCATCTTACTGGTAAATATAGAGTCCCGCTCATTCCTGTTGTAACCTAATTATAAATTTCCTTCTTTTATTCCAGTCTTTCTTCACAACAGCGCCAACTATGATACACATCTATTTATAAATGAACTTTCAAAACACCAGGGAATATTTCTGCCATAACAAACACAAGTCAAAAGTATATTTCATTTACAAAAATGATATTCACAAACCTTTAAATCTTATTAGGTTCTAGATTCTTACAACTTTATGGGAACACCACTAGCCCACCTAGCATCAAATCTAAGCTCCACGGGCTCTTTTCCAAATCTTAATTCATTATTTCCAAAAGAGGAAATTCTAACTAAAGAGGAAATTCAGATTAAAGAGAGAATTCAAAGTAAAGAGGAAATTCTAATTAATGAGGAAATTAATGAAGAAATTCTAACTGAAGATGAAATTCTAATTATAAAGAAAATTCAAACAATGAATGAAATTCTAACTAAAAAGGAAATTCTGATTAAAGATGAAATTCTGATTAAAGAGGGAATTCTAACTAGAGAGGAAATTTAAACAACGAATGAAATTCAAAGTAAAGAGAAAATTCTTACAAGCAAGGGAATTTATCCTTATGATTATATGGATTCATTTATGAGATTTAAAGAAACAAACTTCCTTCAAAAGAAAGTTTCTATAATAACCTTTATGAAGAAGAGATACGTGATAAGAATATAAACACGCACAAGAAATTTGGGAAATATTTAAGATAAAGAACCTTGGAGAATATCATGATTTTATCTAAAAACATGTTTTATTGTAGCTGATGTGTTTGAAGCTTTTAGATCACTCTGTCATAATAAAAATTGTTATGGATTAGATCCTGCCCACTATTTCACAGCTCCTGGTTTAGCTTGGAGTGCAATGTTGAAAATGACAAAAAAAGATATAGATTTAATCAGTGATGTAGCTATGCTTTTGATGATTGAGAAGTCTAAGAGAGGTGGAATATCACAAGTATGTTCAAAAAGATATGCTAAGCAAATAATAAATATCTTCCAAATTATGATAGTGAAAAAGATAGTAATTATTTGATGTATTTTGATGCTAATAATTTGTATGGATGGGCAACGTCTCAATCTCTGCCTTATGGTAAATTAGAGTGGGTGGACAAAAGGATTATGAAAGGCTTTGATGAATATTGTTATTTCTTATCAAGAGGAATTGAATGAGGAAGAAGAAGGTTATTATTTTGAAGTTGATTTGAGATACCCAAGTGATCTTCATAATAAGCATAAAGACCTTCCTTTTGCATGTGAGAAAGAAACCCCAAAGAAAGAATGGTTAAGTGATTATCATAAAAGTTTTAATATTAAAAGTAAATCAACAGAAAAGTTATTAACAACATTCTATGATAAAGAGGGACATGTTTTGCATCAAGAAAGCTTGAAACAGTTTTTGAGAGGATTGAGAGTAGATAAAATTCATAGAGTTTTAAAATTTTAACAAAAGTCCTTGGATGGAAAAGTATATTAAATTCAATACAGATATGAGAAAAAATACAAAAGTAAAATTTGAAGGGGAATTCTATAAATTGATGAATAATGCTGTCTTTGGAAAGACAATGGAGAATGTTAGAAACAGGCAAAACATTAGATTTGCACATCTTGGAAAGAAGCTTCTAGATTGATAAATAAATCCAGTTTTGAGAGAGAAGAGGTTTTTTCAGAGAACTTTTCTGCAATTCATATGAAAAAGAAAGTATTGTAATGGATAAACCAATTTATATGGAACAACAGTTCTTGATTTATCAAAGATATTGATGTATGATTATTTGTATAATGGCTTAAAGAAAGAGTATGGTGAAAATGTTTCATGTTTGTATATGGACACTTATAGTTTTATTCTAGATATAAAAACTGATGATGTTTATAAAGATATGAAGAAAATATTGGAGTATATGGTACAAGTAATTTTAGTAAGAAGAGTGAGTTATTTCAGAAAAGAATGAAAAGGTTATTGTTGGTAAGTTTAAGGATGAGTTGGGTGGAAAAGTAATGAGTGAGTTTATTGGATGAGAGCAAAGGCATATGCTTATAAGTATGGTGATCAGATTGATAAAAGGTTAAAGGGAATAAAGAAATATGTAATAAAGAAATCAATAACTTTTAGAAATTATTATAATTGTTGTATGAATAAGAAAGAGGAATATAGGAAAATGAATACAATAAGAAGTTATAAACATAAGATATTATAGTGAAGAAGTTAATCAAAGGCATTAGGAGCCTTTGATGATAAGAGATTTATTTTAGATTATGGAATAGATTGTGTTCCATATGGATATTGTTATGATAGAGTGTATAGAATAGATTGTTCCATATGGATACAAGTTTTAACTAAATAGAATATGGGTTAGGTTTTTAAGGGCTACCGCTGCCTTTTCACAATATATAAATGGTCGAACCAAGTATTAATCAAACTAAAGAGTGGAGAAAATCTCAGTCTTGGTATATAAATGGAAAACATAATAAATGTGAAAAATATCAAATAAGTCTTATTGAAAAAATAACTAAAACAAAGGTAAATAAAACAAATAAGCGAATCAATTTAAGACTAGTAAGTTAGAGGATGTAAAGAAAAAAAATAAATATCCTTGAATGGACTGAAAAACTTTGATGGTTATCAATTGAACAATGGAAAAATAATTTACTACAATCTCAAAATGATATGCAACTCAGGAGGTAGTCAGATGAGTTCAATGAGAGAAGTTTATATTTCATAATGACACAACAGGGGTATCTTGAAAAATATAAAGATTTCC
>CM068957.1:152883464-152903438 GCA_035128595.1 Eptatretus atami | reverse complement strand
TTTCCAACACTAAAATATAAAAGATCAATGTGTGTTTCTTCATTTTTATAATTGTTTGAAATTTTTAATACCTGAACTTTATGCTCTCTAGTTAATCCATATACATTAATAGAAAGGTTATTCTTTTTCTCAAATTTAGGAATATCTGTTAGTGCAATGGAATTTAAAATCTTTAATGTCCAAGGTATTCTCATATTTCATATATTGCTTTACTCTTTCTGATTACAATTTGGAGGATGAAAGTGAGCAAGAACAGACCAGAGAAAACATTTATTTTCATTGTTCTTAATATTAACAACTGCCTTCTTTAGTTTTATTTCTTTTGGTAATTCAATATAAGAAGAAGCTTTAAGAGGGTCTGATTTAGAATGTGTATATCTAAAAAGATGATTTTTAAATATTAAATCCACTTCCTACCACTGTATTATCAACATCCTCCTCTTGTCTTGATAGTTCTTCATAAACCCCACTATTCAAAAAATCTTGAAATGATGTTATAAAATGAAGATCTGTTCTAGTGGGGCAACTTAGCTAAATATAGCATAACAATTGTGCATTTTGTGAGAAAGCACCAAATTTGGCACACGAGTAGCCTAACATATTATGAACAGGTATGGATATTGAGCCATCTCAAATTCAGCCGCTGATGGCTGTAGCAGCCATTTTCCACTGCCATCAAAAATTTTGAGATGCCCAATATCCAAATCTGTTCATATATGATGGGCTACTAGTGTGCCAAATTTGGTGCTTTCCTCACAAAATGCACAATTGTTATGCTAAGTTGCCCCACTAGAAGGTGAGAAGGTAATGTTTTCACCCCTTTCTGTCTGTTTGTCTGTGTGCAGGATATCTCAAAAATTTGTTCACGGATCCGGATGAAATTTTGTGAACAGGTTCGGTGTGCTACAAGGACGAAATGATTAGATTTTGGTAAAGATCTGGATCCGGATCCGACTACTAGAATTTTAAAAGTGATTCTTCACCATTGAGAGATAGGGCCAAAAAGGATATATAGCACGATATCTCAAAATGTTGTGGACGAATTCGGATGAAACTTGGTGGACAGGTTTGGTGTGTGGAAAGGATGAATTTATTCTATTTTGGTGAAGATCCGAATCTGGATCCAAATACGAGAATTATTTAATTTTTTAAGTGATTCTTCACCATTGAGAGATAGGGCCAAAAACGATATATAGCATGATATTTCAAAATTGTATTGGGCCCAAT
Organism: Eptatretus atami; assembly: GCA_035128595.1. Classification (NCBI taxonomy): domain Eukaryota; kingdom Metazoa; phylum Chordata; class Myxini; order Myxiniformes; family Myxinidae; genus Eptatretus; species Eptatretus atami. Next base: position 152,902,211 of record CM068957.1, on the reverse strand, counting down.
ATGTTCTCATGGATCAGGCAATATGTGGGGAAGGTTTGCGCTCTACCGAGTGCCCTTCTAGTTCATGATAGTTAATTTGCATTTCATTTCTGCCTACTCATTACTAATGATGCTCCATAGTTCCACCAATCAGGTAATCCCATCCTTTCTTTCTCTCAACCAATTAACGTTGAGGACATCACATTGTATGTTTATAACTGAGAATTTGCTGCTTCTTCTTCATCTGCTTGCGGTTTTATCCTGAGGAGTGCAAGTCGAAAAGCTTTGATAATGTCTATTTTATTGAAATGCATATTTTAATTTTATTGTACTAATCAAATGTTTCATTAATAATAGGCATAACGAGAACTTCCACACTATAACTGCTGGCAATGATGACCGGGTACCAAGACGTCCCGCTTTGATGGACTCCTGACCCTGACCCATGATGTTTATAATTATTCAATTGAATTTAAAATGGGATTAAAATAAATTAAATTCAAACAAAATGGAAGACCAAATCAGTACAGTCCTGTATTGAAGTTATCAGAAGGAACCTGAACAAGGAAAAAGCAAAGATTAAGTCATCAGGAGGAACCTGGATAAGATTCAGGTTTCAGCTGCTCCTCCTCTACCCTCAAACCCATCCAGGCAGAGCCAAGTGAGCATTATTTTCAAAAAAAGAAGAAGAAAAAATAACCCATGTCAAAAAATTAAACAATTCTGGCTGCCAGGCCATGTGTCCAATCAGGTTGAAATTTAAAACCCGTATTCCCCTTCACTACGAGATCATAATTTTGAAGTTTCACGTCGAACGATGAAGCAGTTCAAAAGAAATAGTTTTTTTTAATGATTTTTGCTCAATCCAATATGGCTGCCATATCATGTGACCTATCAATTATTCGTGAATACCCTGATATCCTTAAGGTTTGGGGAACATTTGTGTGAAGTTTCCCCTCGATCTGTTCAGCCATTCTGGTGAAGAAGATTTTTTATAGGTTTTAAGGTAAATATATTATGCCTGCCAAACCACGTGACTAATGATGTCATCAATTTTTTTTTGTGGACCAATTTATCCCTAGATGACACTCAACATTTTTAATACTAATTGAATGTAGCATTCTATGTATGCAATTATGATGTCATAATGAAGGCACCGATGACATAAAATAAAAATAGGGGCAACACCCCGGGGCGCTCACCTGGTGGCGGCTGGATAAGAAAACCAGGAAACCACTGGTAGGCATGGATGACCCACAAAATACTTCACGGCGAGGAAAGTAAATACCGATGGATTTTTTTTTTTGCTTGAACAAACTTTCGTACATCATGGGTGATGAAGATTGTGGTCAAGTTTCATCGAAATTGTGTTTGTGGTTTCTGAGAAGAAAGCAATACATATATTTGGGGGCAACACCCTTACACCCTCTTAGACCCCAATTTTATAATGTCATGAACAAGCTTTTGTACATCATGGGTCAAGAAGGTCTGTGTCAAGTTTCATCAGAATTGTGTGTGTAGTTTCGGAGAAGAAAGCAAATACATATTTTGGGGGCAATCCCACATAGACCCCCTTAGACCCCAATTGTTTTAGTGGTGTACACAATCTTTGGTACATCATCAGTGTTGAAGGATGTGGTTGTTTCATCAAACTTGTATTTGTAGTTTGGAGAAGAAAACTAATACATATTTTGAGGGGCAACCCCCCCCCCCACCACCCATACGGCCCCTCAGACGCCGATTTTTCTTTTAGTATCGTGAACAACCTTTGGTACATCATGGATGATGAAGGTTGTGGTCAAGTTTCATCGAAATCATATGCGTAGCTTCAGAGAAGAAGTTGCAAATATTTGTGGATCTACACCAAAATAGAATCCATTCGTCCTCGTCACACTCACAACCTGTCCACCAAGTGTCGTTTGAATTATCTTTGTCCCCTAAAAGATTCCCACTGCTTTTTAAATGCAAAACCTTCCTCCCTACACCATTCTTCCAGCCATTGGTTTTTCATCTATTGCTCTGCTCGTAATTTCGATATTGTTTCCTAATGTTGGGAGGATCCCAGAAAACATGACCTCACAACTCTTGGCTTTCAGCCGGTTACCCAATATCCTGTAACTATTTTTCAAAACCTCTGAATGAACTTTCCCAACATCATTCGCACTAAGGTGTACCACAACCAACTTCTTCCTCCCATGATCCGATACAATATCGTTTCCCCTTCCTTCAATGTCCCTAACTCCCGCTCCTTCAAAACTACACAGAATTCTGTGGCTACATTTCTTCCTGCAGAATGAAGAATCCAAATATTTAATAATCTCATCACCCACACCCACTACGGGAAGTCTCCTATACCTCATGTCAAACCATTTCTATTGCTAAACCTACACATCACTCCTTACACCGAGTGCACCTCCACCACTGCCTGCACCTGCTGCACCTTCACCAATACCTGCACCTGCGGCACTTCCACCACTTCCTGCACACGCTGCACCTCCACCACTGCCTGCACACGCTGCACCTCCAACACTGTCTGCACACACTGCACCTCCACCACCACCTGCCCCCGCTGCACCGTCACCACTGCCTGCTTCCGCTTCCCCATCACCACTGCCTGCCCCCGCTTCACCGCCACCATTGTCCTCTCCCACTGCAGCGTCACCACTTCCAATATCCTCAGCACCCTCACTCCACAACCGTAACTAACTATTACTTACAAATTTCTCACATTCTGCTACTTGCTGTAAATTATCTATCCGTTCCTTCAACCAAGTAATAACTATCCTCAAGTGGGCTATTTACTCACACTTTCTAAAACAGTGAGTACCCTCTGCTTCTCCTAGTGTTGATATGGCCCACATTGGGCATCTATCACATTTTATGAAGTCCTCTTCATTTCTCCACCGGTCTCTATTTAGCCCCTTTTTTAATCCCCATGCTCACAAGGCCACGATTGACAACGCGAAACTTAACATGAGGCCTCCCCCTGTTTCATCCAATAAACGAACACAAATAGCTGCTAAAACTGTTATGAACACAAATACAGCTTTATAAACACAGTTCCACAGCCCCAGAAACAAATCACGACAACAAAATACGCAAAATAACACCCCAAAAATACTTGTTTTGTTCTGGTCGAGCTTACTCTCTTGCGAACTACGGGAAGTGTAATACTTGTGAAACCTGCTCCATGGCACATGGTGCGCATGACAAAATCAATAACCACCTTCCATTTGCTTTAATCATCGTGTGGACCTCAATTGAGAATGTCTTGCCGTGTTTGTAAAATAAATACATATCTCGCCAACTCACACATGATTTCACCATGAGCATATAAAGGCCAAGCTACCCGCAGGAATAATTAGAAAAGCTGTGTATGCCCAATGCCATCAAAACATTGTATGGCAATGTTTCTTCAGGATAATATTTTACCATTTCATCATTTCCATCGCAACATTCAATCATTGCATTATTCACTCACAAACTGAGGAAATTTCAAGTCGATATTTGGAACACGTGCCAAGGATGGAAACTTGCAGAACTTTGGAATGACTTCTGGTTTGAAAAATGAATTCTCAAATGGAGTGTATCCTACCAATTGTGCGTGACTTAATTAACCTGAATTTAGTTAATGTAAATCCTTTTTGTCCCCAAACTCATCATGTAGTTCTGAGGAAAACATGTTCGGCTGGATGTCCAATACATGTGGTGGACAACAAAAATTATGTAATACAAGCAAAGGTACCCATCCCTAGTGACAGGAAAAGTTTAAGTTAATCTATCAATTTAAACTATTTTATGGACTTTAAAAAGGTTAATTGTGTTGCACTCCAAGTTTCACTCCGAGCTGTGTCTCTGAGCTACTTCTACTGCCCATGGTGAAATGTGGTGCAATATTGGGCGGCGGAGGTTGAATTTGTCTAAAAAGAGGGCAAAATATGCTGCTTGTAAAATCAAATTTAGCATCAACATGATTCATGCCTTTTATTGTAATTCAAAAGTGAATGTTGAGCTTTTCAAACGCAGCATGGGAAGTTGCCGCCATAAATGGCAGACGGACGAACAAATGGATAGACATCACAGTTCACAATATAAAATCAATGACTTCCCTTCCAAGGAACATCAACACAGAAAGAGAACATTTGGCCCATCAAGCCTGCACAAAGGTTGCCAACCTATGACAATTTTCTTGTATACAGTCAAGGCTCACAGAAGAGTGAGAATTCTGAATGGATCAGGATGCAACAGCCCAAAAAGGAAGAGTACAGAGGAGAGGGGACACCATCAGCAGAGTTGAAAGATGAAATAGAGTGAGAATTGGACAAATAATGGGCATGGGGAGACATGGGGTGGACAGAATGGAGACAAAAGGAAACTTCTCACCCACCTCCCACCCTCACTCTCCCCTCCTTTATCTATCTCTCTCTCTCTCTCTCTCATATATATATATATATATATATATATATATACACATTATACACACACACTCAGTGTACAAAACATTCGAAAAACCTGCTCTTCCCATGAAATACACTGATCAGGTGAAAGCTATGATCCAATGTTGATTGCACTTGTTAAATCGACTTCAATGAAGGGGTGGAGACAGGTTAAAGAAGGATTTTTAAGCCTTGAGACGATTTAGACGTGGAGTATGTGTGGCAGAGGGCTGAATGGGCAAAATAAAGATTTAAGCGCCTTTGAGTGGGTGTGGTAGTCAGTGGCAGGCGCACCGGGTTGAGTTTGTGAAGAACTGCAGTACTGCGGGTTTTTCACACTCAACAGTTTCCCGTGTGTATCAAGAATGGGCCACCACCCAGTGGATATCTAGTGAACAGCAGACCAGTGTCGAAAACGGCTCATTGATGAAAGAGGCCAACAGACAGACTACAGTTAGTTAACTGACAGTCCAGCACAACATTGGTGCCGAAAGACCCAGAAAAGAATGCACAACTCCTCATACCTTGACACCAATGGGGTATGGCATCCGACAACCGCACATATTTCCACTTCTTTCAGCAAAAACCAACAACCTGCGGTTTCATTGGGACAAGGAACAAAAACACTGGACACTGGAGGATTAGAAAAACAATGCCTGATCTGATGAATCCCAGTTCCTGCTGATTCACGTTGATGGGAGGACTAGGGTATGGAGAAAACCACATGAGTGCATGCATCCATCATGTTGTGTGTCAACATTGCAGGCTGGTGGTGGTGGTGGTGTGATGGTGTGGGGTGTGTTCTCATGGGACACATTGAGCCCCTTGATAAGAGTGGAGCACCATTTCAATGCCACAGAATATCTGAACAACATTGCCAATCAGAGAGAAAGGAGGCGAGAGGGAGGAGGGGAGGTGGGTGATAAGTTTCCTTTTGTCTCCATCCTGTCTACCAAATTTCTCCCCACATCCATTGTTTGTCCAATTCTCACTCTATTTCGACCTTCAACTCCACTGATGGTGTCCCCTCCCCTCTGTACTGTTCCTTTTGGACGGTTGCATCCTGATCCATTCAGTGTTCTCACTCTTCTTTGAGCCTTCACTCTGTATTAAAAAAAAACTGTCATAGGTTGGCAACCTTTGTGCAGGCTTGATGGGCCAAATGGTCTCTTTCTGTGTTGACGTTCCCTGGAAGGGAAGTCATCAAATTTATATTGTGAACTGTGATGTCTATCCATTTGTTCGCCCGTCTGCCATTTATGGCGGAAACTTCCCATGCTGCATTTGAAAAGCTCAACATTCACTTTTGAATTACGGAATAAAAGGCATGAATCATGTTGATGCTAAATTTGATTTTACAAGCAGCATATTTTGCCCTCTTTTTAGACAAATTCAACCTCCGCCGCCCAATATTGCACCACCATTTCACCGTGGGCAGTAGAAGTAGCTCAGAGACTAACAGCTCGGAGTGAAACTTGGAGTGCAACACAATTAACCTTTTCAAAGTCCATAAAATAGTTTAAATTGATAGATTAACTTAAACTTTTCCTGTCACTGGGGGCGGGTACCTTTACTTGTATTATATGATTTGTGTTGTCCACCACATGTATTGGACATCCAGCCGAACATCTTTTCCTAAGAACTTAACTATGTGATGAGTTTGGGGACATAAAGGATTTACATTAACTAAATTCAGGTTAATTAAGTCACGCACAATTGGTAGTCTACACTCCACTTGAGAATTCATTTTTCAAACCAGAAGTCATTCCAAAGTTCTGCAAGTTTCCATCCTTGGCACGTGTTCCAAATATCGACTTGAAATTTCCTCAGTTTGTGAGTGAATAATGCAATGATTGAATGTTGTGATGGAAATGATGAAATGGTAAAATATTATACTGAAGAAACATTGCCATTACACCATTGTTTTGGATGGCATGGGGCATACACAGCTTATTATCTGTCTGCATCCCTTCATGGCAGCAGTGAATCCATCTGCGAATGGATTTCTTCAGCAGGATAATGCCCCATGCAACAAGGCTAGGATTGTCCAGGAATGGTTCCACAAACAGGACAGTGAATTCAGCTTATTGTCTTGGCCTGCTCAGTCACCAGATCTCAATCCAATTGAGCATCTGTGGGATGAGATGGAATGAATCATTCAGAGTAGAGATACACTCCCAGCCAACTTGACACAACTGTGGGAAGCATTGGAGTCAACATGGACCAACATCCCTGAAGAACGCTTTCAACATCTTGTTGAGTCTATCCCCTGACAAATTGAGGCTGTTCTGAGGGCAAAAGGGGTTGCAACGCAATATAAGGAAGGTGTTCCTAATGTTTTGTACACTCAATATATATATATGTAAAGAAGAAGAAGAAGGCACTTCCAACCAAAAATATAAAACTAAATCGACTCCGCTAATTTGAGCAAAAAAGCCAGAGCAGACCCGGTCTCAGGCGATGTTTTGCCGGCTTCACAGCTGACTTCATCAGGCACAACAGACGTCTAGGTATAGACGTCTAGGTCTATTGAATGTTGAGCTTTGCATTCATGCAGAGCTTTTCAAAAGCAGCGGCTGCCGGAAAGGGGAGACAGACGAATACACAGACAGACACCACAGTTCACATTATACAACTCGTATCATTTCATTCACATTCACAGTAGACAGACATAACTTCAAATCCCATGTTTGGGTAGAGTACAGGGGAAAACGGTACTGCTCATTATGACCCTTGGGTCATTATTTTTTTTCGGATCCGTATAAATGACAAGCGATCAGATCAGATGCCACATTTTCCCGAATCAGCCTTCCTCGAATAAGGAACATGATTCATATTTTGGAAGGCTACCAGAATGTAAAGGAGAGTGAAAACCAATTCAAAACTACCCAGCCAAGGTATGATTTAGCAATCTGGTTTGGTCATGAATGAGGATGTGCTGAAACCAGCATGAGAAAGCCTTGACTGTAAATACAAGTAATGTGATAGCAACCCTTATATCAAAAGTTCAATCTCATGCCTTGCTCTCTTGTGTACATGTCATACTATCCTTCTCTGTTTGTCCCTCCCCTTCCTCCTCCTCCTCTATGACAGTTGCAGTCCTCACCACATTGACATTGTTTAAGGCCAATGGTACATCATTCCCTCTTGCTGTCTGTCCTTGCCCGAGTTTGTCACACAAAGATTGCCTAATGAAGGTCTGTGATACATTGGGCAATTTTTATATAAAGTGTGTTGAAAGGGAGTATAACATCTTGGTTTGAGTGAACTATTAAATAAACAATGGACGTGTTTCTAACTCGAAAATCCAAAACTATCAGATGTTTTTATCTCCATTAAACCAACAATGTGATTGCTCGTATAATATTTACTCATCCTTTCGAAAGAAAAGGAAAGGCGAGGCTATGGTGGTGGTGTGGGAGTGCGTGTATGTTTGTGTATTTGAATAACAGCTTCATTCAGAAATAAACAAATGGATGTGGTGGATAATGTGTGTATAATATAGAAGTTAAGGTGTGCATGATTTCAAATATTGTTATATAATAGAATGTGCAATCATCCACCCATCCAGACCATACTCTGTGCAGAGCGTCGGTGCTACCTTAGCAGTCTCCTGGCTATTGGACACAATCCTGGACGGGTCACCACTCCGACACAGTATACCAGCATGCTGGCACTCATTTTGCTGACCTCAGTAGGACAGGCAGGGTCAACCCCACCTGGTATTAATTCCATTGCCAAGTGGGGTTTGAACTCAGGATCAGAGGATCCCAAGCCCACCACCCTCACCATTTTGCCAACACCAGGCATGTGCAATCAAATATAGATATAGATATAGATATAGATATAGATATAGATATTATATATTGTTATATTTGTGGGAGTAGGTCAAATTACTTTCATTGAGATATGAATGCATAGCTTAGGCTGTGTGATGCGGTTAGGAGCGACAATGACGTCACTTTAAGTCAGGGAACCTGTAGTGTGAAAGTGTATTTTTGTTTCCCCCCATACAGGGAATGGGGGATCATGATAATTAGCATTGGGATTATGGGTAAGATCCCCTGTTCACAGCAACCCCTTGTAGCCATCCCTGTGTTTCGGAAATGAGGATGGGGCTTTTGCGGTCCCTTCCTCCTGCCATGATGTAAATGGGGGCTGTAGTGAGCGCATGATATAACTCAAGAAAAAAGCACCATGGGAGGAGGAAGGGAGCTTTGGTGCTGAGAGTTTCAGGTTGGGAGAATGACTTTACAGAATGTAGGGCCCATGGAGATCACGGTGACAAACTAAATAGAAGGTTTAAGAAGGTCATGTGAGTCGTATCAAAAGGGAGGCTTTGACGCAGTAATGTCTACCATTTTTCAAAGTAGCAATATTCGCTCGCTTACGCTCACTCATATTTCTCCTTTTCAAACTGGTAAACATTACTTTGTCATGGCCCTCCCTTTTGATACTACTCCTCCTGTCGGGGGCTGGGCTTGGCCCCCTTTCACATGATCATTGAAGCACATGGAGATTGAAGCTCAGCGAAACCAAAACAGTGTCGGCAGCTTTCCATTTGAACAACAGGGAAGCAAAACATGAGCTAAACGTCAACATCAATGGAAAACCCCTGTCCTTCTGCCCTGAGCCAAAATATCTTGGGGTAACATTGGACAGGTCGCTCACGTACCGCCGACACCTGGAGTCACTACGCAAGAAGCTAACATCCCCGCGCCGCGCTGCTAAGACGACTGGTGGGCTCCGGCTGGGGTGTGGGTGCTGTCACGTTACGTACGCAGCCTTAGCCCTGGTCTACTCCACCGCTGAGTACTGCGCGCCCGTCTGGTGCCGCAGTGCTCATTCCCACCAGATCGACATTGCCATCAACGGCGCCTTGCGTACTGTGACTGGATGCCTGCGTCCCACACCAACGGACAACCTTTCCATCCTCGCAGGCATCCAACCTGCTGAGCTTCACCATGAAGAAGCCACTCTATCTCTCACTTGCCGGGCACTGGAGCCAAATCATTTGCTCCATCTCAAGCTCTCTATTTAATCAAATGAGCAGCCCCGGCGAATGAATTCGAGACACCCATTTGTGCCTGCCGCACAGTCGTTGCCTGAAAACGCCAACGACCTTAACATCAGTGCGGCCCACTGGGCGGATCACAACTGGAGTGCGGAATGGCGGATGAACTCCACCAGACTCCGCTCTTTCATTCCCGACGTCGGTTCCCATACCACCGGAATGCCCTTGCCAAGACTGGCTACTAAACCGTCTACGTACTGGCGTCGGACGATTCCGCTCAAATATGCACAGATGGGGTGTGCACCTTCTGCGGCTTGTGAGTGTGGCGTGGAGGAACAAACCGCAGACCATGTCATCCTTGGCTGTCCCATATACCGTGCCCAAGCGGGGCACACGGTCTGCATGTTTTGGATGACGATACAACCCAATGGCTGCTCGACACCTGCCCCGACATATAGCCCGGGGGCGCTGCCACAGCTCCGGGGTGGTAAAAGGCATAGACCCTCGGCCCTTGAGCGTGGCGAGAAGAAAGAGAATGAAACCAAGATCAAGCTCGAAACGAAGAAGAAGAAGAAGAAAAAGACATGATCATTTCTTTAATCAAATTGACTAGTCATATCGAGATACTACAAATATTTGTTTTATTTTCAGGAATAACTTAATTTATTCATCAATTTCAAATAATGCAGCGGTAGCCAGTTAAAACCCCTAACCCCATTATTTTTATTAACACTTATACTTTAAGCTGTTGTAAAATATTCTCCATTCTTGAACCTTTTCTCAAACAGGAACAGATTACATTTTTAAGGGTGTGTCACACATTCTGAAAGTTGTGCTGTACGCAGCTGGAAAACAGGAAAGAGAACAATGGGGCAAGCCTGGGAAAATTTCCAAAATTGAGAAACATCTCACTTCCTCCAAATATTTTCCTTGATAAGTGGGTACATTTCTCCAAGTTTTAAATCTCTTCTTTTTTGACGGTTTTTTGTTTCTCGTAAATGGTAAATGTAAAAGTGGTAAAACCCAATGGTAAATGACCCAGACATGGACCATCTTTCATCTGATGAAGAATATGACCCATCACAACATTGGTAAGTTTCATTCACGATTAAACTGCTAATGTAAACCTGTATTGTGTGTGTGTGAGTGTGTGTGTGTGTGTGTGTGTGTGTATGTGCGTGTGTGTGTGTGTGTGTGTGTGTGTGTGTGTGTGTACACATCTGTGGGAGTTGCTGCAGTTTCCTGCTATCTCCACATGTAGGTGCGGTTCATCAGGAGGTGAAACAGAGACCTACTTGATCTGTGTGTGTGTGTGTGTGTGTCTGTTTGTGTGCGTGTACGTGTGCGTGTGCGTGTGCGTGTGCGTGTGCGAGATAGAATTGTGAAATTGGTTTTCAATTTGATTGTATATGATTAATTATATAACTAAGTATTTATTTTCCCTTTTTTACAGCATTTCAAACTCACTCATAGATGAGGTGAATTGTCATGCAAATGCTGTTTTGAAGGGATTGGAAAGCTCTGAATGACGTCCTGACAGAAATCCAGTTCGTTCATCAGGCATTTCAGAATGACCTCATTTTATGCATGACTAACTTGCCTCTGAGACCTTCGACACTACAGAATTTACCCAATGTTTCAATGTCAATTTATTTCACATAAAATGCAATGATGTTGAATTTCAATGTTCCTTGAAGATTCACTGGCAAGGTATTTACACATAATTAAATACAATTATATTAATTGAGACTGCCTGTGTTTCCTGTTTTTACAGTGTCATTCATAAAAAAATAGCGTAGATATGTTGCCTCTTGGTCAGATATGTTGCCTCTTGGTCATCACAGTCTACCACAGGTAATTAATTATTCATCTCTCTGACTGAATAGAATATATGAGAGTTAGGATATATTATTTATTGACAATATGATATCCTCCGACATCTCCTTAGGCCTCCGCAAGTGTCATAAAATATTAACATCTCCTTCGGTATCCACAAGTGTATCATATAATATTAATACGTGTGTGTGTTTTAACAGGAAAAAAAACACTCAAATGATTCAAGAACACTCAAACAAACATTATATCATAAAATCTGTTTTCGATACTTCAATGTGTAATATATTGTATGTTTTAAGTATTAATAATATATGCTTTGCTAACAATTATTTAATTGTTGATTACAAAAAAAGGATAAAGGAGGTGTAAATAGAGAGGGGAGGGGGAGGTAGATGCACTCCCCCAACGACCCACCACATCCCTTCATCATACCCCTCCCCTCCCCGTGTGTGTGTGTGGGGAAGGGTGGGGGTGGGTTGAAGGGGTGTGGTGGGTCAAAGGTGGGGGTGCACAAGGGGAAGGGGAAGGGGAGGGATGGGATGAATGGGTCTGGGGAAGGATGGGTGGGGCTTGTGTGGGTGTGGGTGTGTCTTGTAGGTGTGGCTTGTGTGTGTGGAGACAAAGAAGGGGGTGGAGGAATTTTTAAAATTAAACACGTGTGTGGGGAACTAATAAACTAATCATTGTATGATGGTTGTGGATATGATGGATGTGGGTGTGGCTTGTGTGGGTGTCACTTGCATGGGTGTGGTTTGTGTGGGCGGTGTCAAAAAGGGGTGGAGTCAAAAAAGTGGTTGAGTCAATTTTTGAGATGTTTTTTATTTTCAATTTATTAGCTTTGTCTTTTGTAATTCCTGTGAATACGATGAACCTAAAATCTCTTCTCCTTTTAAATCATATAATTTGTAAGTCCAAGGAATTGTATCCATTACATCAATGATTTTAAAAAGTTAATTTGTCCATTGCTTAGTCTAACCTTTTTCAAAATGAGATTTCCACCTGTATATTCTTACTATGTCACCAACTTTGAACTTTGGCTTTCTGAGATTAATCTCTTTTTCATATTCTAATTTTGTAAATGTTTCTGATGGCTTGGATTTTGTTGAGGTATGAATCGTGTCATTATACTTATCTACAATATCCTGCATAAAAGATGACCATTGTTGTGAACCGAGTTGTGTGAATTTTTATATAGTCTCTATTTTAAAGTGTGATTGAAACGCTCAATAACTACCGCTTTTCCTTCATTAAGGGCCCAGTCACACCTTGACGTTTTAGCCAGGAATGGCAACGTATAAAAATGCACATAAAACGTTGGACGCGTACGCTGAAGTTTTGAGTTTTTTAAAAAAGTTTTGGTCGTATTCATAACGTGTTGGTCGTATGCATAACGTATTAGTAAGGCGCAAACGTTCGTTGTGTTAAAGATAACTATTACCAACGAATGCTTAGCCTGTTGTCGGCGTTCACGACCTATGCCAACGATAGTTTAACTTAGTCATAGCGCGCTGCACGTATCACCGACGAAGTCGTGGCGTTCTCTGTTAAAAAGCTGCCGCACGCCGATTTAAATCATAACCGCCTGAAAATTGGAAGTGTCAACATCGCAGTCACACCATGACGATTTAGCCAGCGTATGCCGACCATGAAAAATGTGTATAAAACGCTGGGACACGTCGAATACGGTATGGGTAAGTTGTGTATACGTTGAGAGCACGCTGAAAAACAATTAAGTACGCTGGCACATTACGTGGTACGTCTATACGTCATGAAATTTCAAGCATGCTGAAAATTTTACGACGTACGACGTTAGGCTCACAAGTTCCGCATACGCTGGCATAAGTTCTCGGCAGGCTCCGCGACGTTTACACACGTCGGACACACGTTACTTGTAAGTTACTCATAAGTCGAAACACGTCGAGGTAATGTTTAGCATACCCGAAACTAATTTTTAACCTACGAGTAACGTGCTTTGAACCTATTAGTAGCGTGCTTTGAACCTATGTGTAGCGTGCTTTGAACCTATGTGTAACGTATCTCAAACGCACATTGGCGTATGTAGACGAATTTGATTGACGTCTTCCGGACGACCACAGAACTTACTGAACTTGTTTCTAACTTACAGCTACCGTATAATGGCGTATTGGCAGCGTTTAGGGGAATTGGTATATACAAATGGGCTTCACAAGAGGAACCCGTCAGTGTTCCAGACTCCATGTTGTAGGATGTCAATGTCAGTAGCAGTAGCAGTAGCAGTAGCAGTAGTAGTAGTAGTTCGAGAGAATTTAGTGATGTCGATGTTGGTAGTAGTAGTAGTTCGAGAGAATTTAATGATGTCGATGTTGGTAAGCTCAGTAGATAGTCTCTGGATAATTAGTGCATTCGTACGATGTAAGTCATAGTAGTACGACTCATCGAAAAAGAGAAATTACTAGGAACTCTCGCCGTGGAATATTTAGATATCACTAACAGCTCTGACTTTAGATACTGAGTTATGACCTTTCCGAACCGAAAGAGAACTATCACAGATGTCGACGTACATCCGTAGACGAATGGGTTTCCACCACCAGGAATTGAAGATACAAGTAATTTGGCTAAAGGCTCTAAGCGTCTACAGATGGTGAATCTCAGACTGGATGTCGACAGTCGGGCACCACGTTCAGTGCAGTAGGCTAATTAGGAACCTAAGATAGACATAGCAATCGGAGCGATAAAAAGCAGCCCGCTGGAAGTGACCTGTGAAACAATTCATCGCAGAGTTAAGAGTCCTAATAGCCTTAGTGCTCCCGAGAAACGAAGATACATGAAGGTTATATAGTTTGCCGCACTGTGCAGCCACAATAGGATTCGATTAGTAGTCGCATGAGACAATATTAGGCTATGTCGGATATTTAGGGCAGTAGTAAATAAGTAGACGTCTCCATGCGTACACTCCAGTGTTTGATCCAAAAAATCCTCCATTACCTTATCAGCCGTTGGCCCGCGCAATACCTTTGCGATGCCAAACGCCAGGGAAAAAACTGGGTGGTAAAGAAAGGAGCCTCATCAGATAAGCAGTAATGTCTGCGAAGTCGTACGAAGTTTAGTCGAAGGTGGGGGCAATGTCCCGAAACAGTGGCCAACAGAAGAAGGGCCCATGGCAGCTTCCAGAGTTCGAGTTGGCAGATGAGGTACAGTAAATAAATAAAGGCGCCGCACCAGCCAAATGAAGGGCCACTAAGCACAGTCCAGTAGACTTCATGAGCAGCATAAACATCAAAAGAGAGCTTACACAGCTCGTTGCAATAAGGGATGTAGGAAGTGAAAATCGCTTATTACAACACTTCGCCTGTTCAACGCGTGCGACTTATCACAACATTACCTCATTATACGACAGATAGTCTAGAGAAATCCAAGTTCAGCCACGTCGTTGATGAGTAACGTCGTCAAACAATATATCTAGAACGCGAGTGTTTCATCTAAAGCAATGCTGCAAAGCCGCTTCAAATGGACAGTACGACTACAGGCAAAAATGCGCGGCGGCGACAAATGAACCTAGACGTGTTTCGACGTGTCATGGACGATCGCATCACAGGCATAACGACATGAAGCCCACAAACCTCGGTATAGCCAAGTCGTTAGTGCAGGAACGTGTGAGCTCCACGACCAGAGACACCAATCACCGTCGCATAAAATTATTCATATTGCATGAAAAAATTACGGAAGTGAAACCAGAGAAACCCAAAACAACTTACCAGCACGTATTCAGAAGCCAGCGATACCCTTATCGCACGCATACCAGGCACGCAGGCGCCAGATAGAGTAAGACCGCCAAAGCCTGATCACCAGTCTGAGAAACCCGTAGCTACGGCACGTCAAATAGGAACAGCTGAATTTTCAAGAAAGTAGCTCGCCCTCCCACAAAGCCACTTGAACGGCTATCATCAACACCCGCCTGCCGGGTACCTGAAAGATAAACGCGCCGTACTTAACGTTATAAGCGGACCAGAACCTAGATTAAACCCGTAGGTGGAATGTACCGCCGTTTTACACAAATTTTTCATAAATCGGCATACGCTGGCTAAATCGTCAAGGTGTGACAGGGCCTTAAAGGTGCTGTATAATGTAATGCCGTTATTTTAAAGAAGATTCAAAAATGGTTTGTTGTAGAACTCTGCACCCTCATCAGTCCACAATTTTTTAGGTTTTCTCTTGCCTTTATTAAATATCTGTTGAAAGGCTAACATACGAGTATTACCTGTTTTGTTTTTCAAAGGGACAACCCACGCATATCTACTCCTCAAATGAATAACGGTTAAAGCATACTTGTACCCCTTATCATTATTGAGTTCAATCAAGTCAGCAGACCAGATATAATCAACTTATTTGGAATAAATCTTCCTTCTATTAAACGTGATTATTGGTTTATGTTGTTTATGTTATGTGATTATCCATTTATTGAAGAAAAAATGTGAAACTTTGACCAACATACCAACATCGTCAATAATATAATATTTTCTTTCTTTCTCTTCTTCATCTCCACTTTCTCATTAAAATCTTCTCCCTGAAATTGCTGTTAATACACTTGATGCATATATTTTTCCGAGACTTGTCAGTTCTTTGTTTTCCTCCTCAGTGCATTGAGATCGATTTAGTTTCTGTAATACCCCCAATCTTTTTTTTATCTCACTGGTTTCCATATTTTTATCTTGCCAAAACGAAGTTTTTGCAAGATATGTTAGTCAGTCTGTATGTTTTTATTTTTTTTATTTTTTATTTTTTTTTGTTTGTTTGTTTGTTTGTTTGTTTGTCTGTAATCAAAGAAAAAAAATTCTGCAGACCACAGTTTTCATTGAAATTTTTTGTAACTTCGCATATTAAGAGGCCATATGGAGGTCCTTATCAGGCCATAAAATTTTGAAGTCAAGGTCAAAGGTCAAGGTCACTTTTTCGCAAATCAGTGTAATCGACAAACCCTCATTTTTTGAGTATTTTGATCGGAATCGTCTTCAAACTTAATGGGAATATATTTCATGGTCTGGCGCTCAGCTGCTTAATTTTTGTGGCGATTGGCCTTGACCTTCATGTGTTTTTTTTTTGTTGTTGTTTTTTTTTTTATCTGTAAATTACGTATAAACATCACTCTGCAGAGCACAGTTTTCTTGGAAATTTTTGTAACTTCGCATATCAGAGGCCTATAGAGGTCCCTTTCAAGCGCATAAAATTTTGAAGGTCAAGGTCAAAGGTCAAGGTCACTTGTCACAATCAGGGGAGTCGACGAAACCCTTATTTTTTGAGTTAATTTTGATCGGATCGTCTTCAACTTCATGGGAATATAGTTCATCGGTCCGCATTCAGCCGATTAATTTTGGTGGCGATTGGCCTTTGACCATTCATGGTTAACGCCTAAGTCAAACATATTTGCCCAAGGTCAATTTTCAAGTTTGTAAACTTGTGACAATTACTCTGTTACTCTGTAGAACGATTCTCATCGGAATCTCTCGTAGGCAGATATTCTCAAGGAGTCGCTCCTGGTGGATGGCGCTCTGTTCACCTCAGTGTGAACCTTTAAAGAAGTCACACGTGGTCACCTTTTGGCAAGATACGGATCACCCTACGGGTGACATTGGTTTATTATATTTATTCATACTCTTTCTTTCCTCTCTCTTCTCCCTCTCCTCCTCTCTTTTCTCCCTTGCCACCTTCTCTCTCTTCTCCCTCTTCTCCCTCTCCACCTCCTCTCTTTTCTCCCTTGCCTCCTTCTCTATCTTCTCCCTCTCCTCTTTCTCTCTCTTCTCCCTCTCCTACTTCTCTCTCTTCTCCCTCTCCTTCTTCTCTCTCTCTTCTCCCTCTCCTCCACTCTTGATTCAGTTTCTTCAACTCCTTCCTCATCCCTTACTACCCTTAAACCACTTTCACCCCATGGAATATCATACATATTCATCAGGATTTCTTGATATTCCTGCATCCAAATTAAAAAAAATTTTTACAACAGGAACCCAATAAAATTTCTTCTGAATTTCTAAAAGAGCATTGTTTTTTCCTTAACTTAAATTTTTTTTCATTATTTAACATTTTAGTTAAATCCAAAGTTATTGGTTTTGCAACATCAGCATAAAGCCAATCTTTTATTGAAAATACCCCATTCTTATGTTGTAGAACATATTTATAAAAATACCGAATACCCTTTTCTTGGAGGTATGCTTGGACACAGAAATGATAATTTTCTTGAAGCCTTCTTACTGTCATTTATGTATCAGAAATATATGACAGATTAACATTATGACAGATAACACGTGACAGTTATGACATGACAGTGAATACATCCCCATCTTCCCATAGTTAAATCAGTTTGTACTCTGTCTTATTTTTGATGTATAATCCTCTTCTTTGTGTTTTCATGATATAAACTATGGCAAAACCATTATTGATTTTAGCTTTATTAAATTATTTTATTTGGTGTTTGCTAATCGTGCTTCCACAAAACTCATTCTCGGCACCAAGTGGATAATATTCTTCCTTACGAGTCTGATTTAACTCTTTCAGGTCTTTTCGGTTTATTTTAAATGACCAATTATACCCTAAATCATTCATATCATATCTCCAATGTTCTATTCTCTTACAAACGATATGCCCTTTTTTATAAAATTTTATTTTAATTGGAAATGTGAATTCTGTATGACCTGGAGATAAAACCAACACTTCTGTATCTTTGGAATACACAGCCGTTTTATTTAAGGATATATATTGTGATAAATCACAATCTCACCAAGTCATTCACCTCAGTCAGGCTTGGATAATTTATTAATTTATAAGCATTTTCATGTTAATATTTTTTGTTGTACTATATTTCTGTCGTTCAGCCTGTGCCTTTGTGTAATAATTTGATAAATCAATATCCAGTTCTTGGGATACACCAAGGATAGAACCATCTTTACCAACATATGTCATTTATATTAGATTTTAAATAACATCATTTTTTTTATTTTTGTTGAGTTGAAATAACACATGTAGACATAATTGACCACGATACTTGGAATTTAATTATTGGACTTGAAATGTTTGAAAAACATCATTCTGTAAGAAGTTCACGACTACAACAGGTGGTGAAAGACCATAACTATCAAAATAATATTTAACCTGATTTTTATAAATGCAAACCAAATGAGAACCGTTTCCATTATTATCTTCGAAATAAATAATAATATTCTCTGTATATTTAGACAAGTTTGTTGATTAATCTCTCATACAAATAACCACATTATCAATTTTTAATTTCTCACAATATTTGCCAAGTTCTATATTTGATGTTGTATTCTTTCCAAATTCTTTAAACCATTCATCAAAGCTCATTTATTTATGAGAAAGATATGATCCATTATCCCTTTAAGTTAATTTTACACCTGCTTGTGTGATAGAAGAAAGCATATCTCCAAACAATCTCGCTTTATTAGGTAGGCTTTCAAGTTTTTCAGCAAAATCAACAATTACATCACTTCCACT
>CM068957.1:152854124-152870983 GCA_035128595.1 Eptatretus atami | reverse complement strand
GGCTCAGACCCTTCAGTTTAGTAACGGAGCCTCGTCCATGAGTGTAAATGTATTAGTGGTTTTATGTATATAGGTTTGTGTATGTTATATTATAGTATATATATATATATATGAGTATATATATAGATATTATATATATATAGTTGCGGGCCGGGAGTCGGTGGCGAGAACGACAACAAGGTGGGGGAGGTTATGTCGTCTCCCCCAGACTCCCCAGAATTGCAGGCCGTCGCTCGGATAACTCCGCGAGCCGGCGGGTCGCTTAATCGATCGTGGAACGCCAATATCTCGACCGCGTGGCGTAGGAATATTTTGTCGAGATCCAATGTACATAAGTAACCACGCGGTCTCGGCTACTGGGGATCCACGCCCTCGGAATGCCTGGCCAAACTGGATTCACAATACCGGCAGTGGTAAAATTACACCGACCCACTACCACTCTGCCACCTACCTTTCCAGCTCGGATGGAGTCGAGCGGACCTGCCCAGAACGTCCCGGCTTCAATGGACTGATTAACAAGTATAAAACCCCGCCTAAACTCCGATCCGAACCATGCTGTACCAATGCAAGAAGGGACGGAAATGGACTGGGAACATTTCTAACATTATTTATTTACAGTAAACAGATAGACACAGGAAAGACTTATCACAAATATACAATAAATATTTACAATGATCAAATAAAAACACTTATACAGTTCTACTTAAAGACGGGCCCAACACACTCAGACACACACACAGATGCTTTATTGAAGACCCCCGCAGCCGGAGAAGGAGAGACGAGCTGGGGGTCGCAGTTCGGCGGGGTACCTGCACGCTGGAGGTAAGGGGTGCTCCACGGTGCGGCACCTGTCAATGGTGGTCCGGCTCTGGGGCTCGTGCCCATGGAGGAACCCGCGTGGAGCAGACGGAGCCCCGGGCAGAGATCAGGGTCACGGACGGGACCCACTTCTCCCCGTGGAACGCCAGGGAGACGGCGAGCCAATCGACTTGTATTCCTGGCGGTGGCGGTCATGTCGGACGGGTGACAAAGTCTCCTCTCTCTCGTTGGATCCACACAGCTCTCGCACTTCTCCTCCTCTTTCTTCAGATGTGCCCCTCTCTTAAATACCCACGAAAGGGAACAAAAGGGCCTTCGTACGGGGCTGAGCTCCGTGAAGCACACGCCACTGTCCACATTTATTGGACAGGGTTCCACGGCATGCCCTTCCTGGGCGGGGTTTCGGTGAAGCACACGTCACCGTCCGCCTCAATTGGACAGGGCTCCATGGCATGCCCTTCCTGGGCAGGGTTTCAGGTTGGGCGAGCGAAGCGCTCGCTCAGTAGCAGGCTGGATGGTCCGCTGGATGGTCCACTGGATGTGGCGTTGGAGGATATGTGGTTTGAAGATATAACCTACCGAAACCGTCGCAACGCACACCTTTGATAGAGGGTGGAGGAAGTGAAGGGACAGAAGAGGAGGAGTGGGGAGGGATAGAAGAGGAGAGATTTGGAGGGACAGAGAGAGGGGGAGTGGAGGGATAGAAGGAGGAAGTGGAGGGATAGAGAGAGGAGGGAGTGGAGGGATAGAGAGAGGAGGAGTGGAGGGATTAGAGTGGAGGAAGTTGAGGATAGAGAGAGGACGGGCAAGTGGAGGCATGGAGAGAAGTAGGGAGTGGAGGATAGAGATAGAGAGAGGCAGGGAGTGGAGGATAGAGAGATGTAGTGGAAGGATAGAGACGAGGAGGGAGTGGAGGATGGAGAGAGTAGGAGTGGAGAGAAGAGATAGAGAGAGGAGGAGTGTGAGGGATAGAAGAGTGGACGTGGGAGTGGAGGGATAGAGAGAGGGGGGAGGGAAGGATAGAGAGGGAGGGAGTGGAGGGATAGACGAGAGGAGGGAGTGGAGGGATGGGAGAGTAGGGGAGTGGAGGAGATAGAGGAGTAGGGATGGAGGGATAAGAGAGGAGGGTGGAGGAAGAGAGAGGAGGAAGTGGAGAGATAAGAGAGAGGAGGGGTGGAGAGATAGAGAGAGGAAGGCGAGTGGAGGGATACGAGAGTGAGGGAGTGGAGGGATGCGAGGGAGACGGGAGGGATGGAGGTGGGAGAGAGGGAGGGAAGGTGCGGGGGAGCAAGGAGGGGTGTGGAGAAAGGAGGGGTGGCAGAGCTAGGGAGGGGTGGAGGGTAGGAGGAGGTGAGGAAGGAGCAGCTGGGAAGGGGGGGGGCGTGTGGGCAGGGAAAGCGGTGCCTCACCAAACGAAACCATGGTGTCTGTCTGTGCGCTTGTCGTCTCCCGTTTATTGGCGGCCGTTCCTGTTAGCTGCGGAAACAGCTGCTAATTGGTTAATATTTTGCATTCATTTCACTTTTCTTGATCCAATATAGTCAGTCACTTTATTGTCCCTGCCGATAATATAAAAAACCAACATTGAACACTGAATTAAAGTCTATTTAATTGAGATCTCTTCATGATTAACACCAATTTAAAATGGGTATATTTGCCCTCTTTTTATACAAAATGAACCTCCACAGCCCATATGGTGCACCATTATTTTGCAGTGGATGGTTATAAGTAGCTCAGTATTTGTTTGCTCTTTGGCTCTGAGGAACCTTAGAGTGCACATACTGTAATAAGCCTTTTCAAAGGACCATGAAATAGTTTTAATTTACAGGATCAACTAAACTTTCTCCGTCCACGGGACAGGTTAGTTTTGCTTGTGGGGAAATAGGAGAAGAGAAGAAGATTGAAACGGAGTCTCTGTGATAGATGCTTCATGTGCGGTCCCATCAGACCAGAGGAAATACGTGCTAGTCCAATGTGTCGGATGGGCGAGGAAATATGCCTCATACTCAAAGCTATTGCTGAGTTGAAAATAGATAGTTACTTTCACAGCAGGTATCAGACGTGTGAAAAATTTGTTGACAAAGGTTGCTTTACGTTTGTGGAGGTAAGTCTTGCAGAGGAGATTGCCATGGTGAGGGATGTAGTGAGGGTGTTGCGAGTGCCAGACATGGTAAGTTTTGGCGAGTGCAGAAGTGGATGAGGGTGTAGTGTAATGCAGAAGGGTGAGGGTTGTTAGCGAGTTAGGTAGGGGTGGGGTTTAGTGATTTCAAGCAGTGGTATAGGGAGCTGAGTGCAGACAGATGAGGTGCGCAAGTGCAGGCAGTTTAAGGGCTGTTGTAGCGAATGCAGGGAGGGTGAGGGTTGCACTGAGTGCAGGCAGTGGTTGAAGTGCAGGCGATAGCAATTGTAGAAATTGAGGTCTGGGAGCCAGATTTTGTAGGCTGATTAGACAATTAAATATGTAGATTCTTCATTCTTGCAGGCAAGGATCATAGACATTAGACTTCTGTGCAGTTTCGAAGGGCAGAGTGAGGAACTGAGATTGTATCAGTAGTTTATACTAATGCATACATACATGGGTGCACCGGGGCGTGGTTAAGCAGTCACGCTGACCCACCATGTTTGGATGGCGGTGCGGTTTGCTGTGCTGTGCTGTGTTGTTGCCTGTGTCCGGATTAAACCATGTTGTTCCCACTTCAGAGTCTTCATCCCTGTTTCATTGAGTACCATACAGTGGCAAAAGGATGTCTTCGTGGCATTGTCGGAATATTGCGTTGGAATATGCCAGTGGGGGATTGATTGAAAGACTTACACAATCGTCTGAAGCAGTACTTCATGGCAAACAAAAATGGACACCGGATGAGGACGCTGAAAGGGCGAACTGTATTACTGACCGTATGCGGCCGCCCCGACTACAGCCTCATGAAAGATCTTCTTGCCCCAGTGAACCTTCTGAACAAAGTCATATGAGAGCTCTGTTCAATTTCATGGCAAAGACATAATCACCCTAAATGGCGGAAGATCGTCTCGAGAAAGATTTTAATTACCCACCATCGTCAAGATAAGTCAGTCAGCATCCGACTTCATGGCTGATTTTTTGTGCCGACTCGCCAAACATTGTGAGTTTACAGATAAACTCGAAGAGATGTCACGTGATTTCTTATATAATAGGCATCAATGACGACGCATTCTGCGGAAACTACTTCCTGATTCCGGACCCCGATTTGCTGAAGTCATGGAAATAGCCACTGCGTTTACGCAAACTGCCAAAAGCCTGGCGTATGATCGCAAACCCTTGTTTATGTCTCCTGGGAGAAACCAGAGCCATTCTGCCCACATCATTTTGGTCGTGTACAACGTGGGCGTTGACCCTTGCCGGTTATGACTATTCATTGGTTACCACCCGGGTAAGGAATGGCACGTTGCTGAAGCACTCAATCGCTTGCCGCTCCCATACCATCCCAGAACTCGACCAATCTTGGTGATATTATTCATCTCATGGCCTAATGTCATTCACGATGAGGCACCCGGAACCGCTAAAGCAATTGCTGTCGTACCAATAGCAATCCAGATTTGGTACAAATTAAACTCCTGTGTTATGTCAGGTGATTGGGCATCACTCCAGAAGGGGCAAAACCGTACCTATCCGGAAGGAGGCTCTCTATGATGCAGGACTGCTTGCTTTGGGGTAGCCGATGATAATTCCACCTTAACTCTGCGGAAAAATTATCAGTAACTCCATAATGCTTATCCAGCATAGTCACCATGAAGGCTATTGCCCGAGCCCATGTTTGGTGGCCTGGTTTGGACAGTGACATCGAGTCCAGTGCATGCCATTGTTACACTTGTCAGCCCGTGGTCAAGACACCCCCACATCTCCATTGGCTATGTGGTCGTGGCCATCAAAGCCATGGTCCTGACTACACATCGACCTTGCTGGTCCATTTTCAAGGGGAAGTTTTTCCTTAATCGTAGTTGATGCCCACTCCAAATGGATTGAAGCTCTCGTTTTGGTGCCATCCTCATCCTCTGCTGAACAATTGAAAAGCTCTATGTACCATGTTCACACAACAAGCTATTCGAACTCCATTGTATCAGATAATGGATCGCCATTGAGAGTTTCAGGAGTTTCAGAACTTTTTGTAAAATGAATGGCATTAAGCACTATACATCTGCCCCTTACAAACCTGCCAGTTAATGGTCAAGCCGAACGTGCTGTTCAGATCATTCCAAGAATGGTCTAAAGCCGCATCAAGAAGGATCCATCAATCTCGATCGAGCTCCGTGTGTTGCTCAACTACCGCACCAGACCCACATCAAACCACCGGTCACTCACCTGCCAAGCTGACATGTTAGCCAATTCCAGGTTACGTTCATGGGGAGCCCAACAATTGAACCGGCTCAAGTGCCTTTGTCACCCACTCCTGTATTAACACCACCTGTGTTTGAACCTGAGGTGTTTCCTCTGAAAGCCTTTTCCACCCATCAAATGTACCTGAACTCCTCCCCACCCTGTTACCCCTTATGAGGGAACCCACCAGCAGTCGAAAGCAAAGGACAGCCCTCCACGATCCCTTAGAAGATCAGCTCGTGTCTGTTAAGGCCTTCCTGAGATATGGATTTGTTAAAATGGGGGGGGGGAGGGGGGAGGGTTAGGGAGTCACCCCCACGGTGGCGTGGTAAGCGGAGTCACGTGACCCGCCCATGTTCGGATGTGGGTGCTGTGTTTGCTTTGTGCCCGTGTCCGGAATAAAACTATTGCTCCACTTCAGTCTTTGTCCCTGTTTCATTGAGTACATTACAGGGGACATGTAAGGAAGGGTAAATGAATCATATCAGGGTCATGGCAGGAAGAAGTTGGTTTGTGGTACACCTAGGGAGAAATAAATGTCAGGAAAGTTTTACTCAGAGGTTTTGAAAAATAGATACAGGGATATTATAATTGCGGTAAAGCGCTGAAAGCAAACAGTTGTGAGCGTTCATGTTTTCTGGGATACTTTCCAAGATTTAGGAAACAATATAGAAATTAGAGCAGAGCAATAGACGTCAACCAATGGCTGGAGAATTGGTGGAGGGAGGAAGGTTTTGCATATTGAGAAGCAGTAGGAATCATTTCAGGGACAAAGGATTGTTTCCAGAATGAGTGGCTGGGATGTTAAATGAAAGGGCGGCAACAAGGTTTGCAGTGGCGAATTGAAGAAATTCAGGAAGCTGTTAAGGAAGAAACTGGATGATGTAATGGGATGAGATAAGGCCATGCAAGAAAAATATAATTTCAGGAAGGGAAAAACGTTAAATATATTCCTACAATGCCAGAATTTAAATAATAAGATGGAAGTGGATTGCGAGGAGTACGATATAGTCGCAGTAATTTGAGACATGGTTTAAGGAGGAGAGTAACTGGAGGATCAGGATTAGAAGGCTACAAGATGTATCGGTTGTGATAGGAGGGAGGAGAATAGGAGAAGGAATAGCAATCTGGGTAAAAGGACAGCATTGTATCAAGATAAAGGGGTGACATTAAGGAAGGAATAAATGTTGAGGTTCTGCATAGGGTTAGGATTTTAGAAGATTGCAAAAAAAAAGTAAGATACTGCAAGATGCTTTTAATAGGGTTCTGGATGTGAAGGAAGAGGAGGAAGGAGGAGTACATGAGGATTTAAAAGGGCATGTGGTAAGGAAGAGTATTGATTAAAATTATCGGGGATTTTAACTTGCCGGGATAGATATGGGTTCCAGGAACAGGGAAAGAAGAGCGGAACGAGGATTTCCTTGTTTTATTCCAAGATTGTGCTTTTTAACCCGTTTGTAGATAAGCCCACGAGGGGGAGTTGTAGTGTTAGAACTCCTTTTAAAGTAACGATCCAAATGGTGGAGGAGGTGGAGGTTGGGAGCATTTTCGGGCAGTGACCATTAACATTTGTGTGTTGCCAAAGATTCTGTTAAGGTTAGAGTTTCAGGATAGTAAGGTGTAAGGCTATTAGGCGTCTCTCAATTCTACATCACCCAACCCTGTCCACATACCCTCATGGTTTGCCTTCCTGAAATCTAACAACCATGACAATCATCATCAGGAAAATTGGGATGGGAAACCTTTAAGGACAAATGGTGAGAGTGCAGAGTAGTAAGTACATTCCAATTGAGGTGTAAAATGGAAGCAGAAGTTAGGGCCAGGGTGGGTTGAAGCAGTGAGGATAAAGGAATGCTATTAAGGAGAAGCAGAAGGCATTTTATTCGTATTATAAAATAACAGGACTGGGTTAGATTTTATATCCACTATCCAAGTTAAACAGAGGCAAGTGAAGAAAATTTAACTCGGCAAGCCAAAAGAGAGTATGAGAAGGACATGGCTAAGGAATATTAAACATAATAACAAGCTTTCTTTAAGTATATTCAGCGGGAAAATAACACGTAAGGGTGACCAGTGTGGCCCATTGAGGAATAGCACCGGGAGAGTAGTTAGTGATGAAGGTGAGATGGAGGCTTATTAAAAACAGGATTTTTCTTTCAACTTTTTACAACAAGAACAGCCAGGAGAATTTGCCAATAGCTGAGAGTTATCTATTAATACCCTATTTATTTTGTTATAATTTTATATAATTATTTTTTAAATTTATATTTTATTTTTATTATATTATTATTTATTTTTATTATTTTCTATTTTTTATAATATGATTTTATTATTTATTATTATAATCTCTATTATAAAATTAATTATTATGATTTATTTTTTATTATTATATTATTTACTATTTTATAAATTATTTATGTATTTTATTTATTTATTTTATGAATTAATATTATTAATATTACCTTATTTTATTTATTTTATATGATTATAATATTTTTAATATTAATAATTGTTTAAATTTTTGTTATATGAAAATGTAATTATTTATTTTTTTCCCCTATATTATCTATTTTCCCTATTTATTACTAATAATATGATTTTTTGAATAAATAAATATTTGTTTTTTATAATATTATTATATTTTATTGAATTGAATTTCTTATGTATTTCATTAATTTATTAATTGAATCTACTATTCAATTTATTATTCCCTATATATTATATGTATTGTTTATATATTATTGATTTATAATAATTTTATTATGATTTTATAATATAATAAATTTTGATAATGTTATTTTTGCCTATATAATATTTTCAATTTTTTGTTTTAATAATTGATTTTTAATTATTAATAATCAATCTTATTATTATTTATATTTAATTTTTATTTCATGTTATTATATTTTATGTTAAATATTAATTATTGTTATTTTAATATTGTATTTAAATAAAAATTGTTTTTGATATGATTATTATTTACCTAAATATAAATTTAATGGTTATTTTTTTTATTTTTTCATTATATATTTTTATATTATAAAATAAATTTATGATAATTAAAATGTGTTAATTTATTATTTGATATTTATTGTAATAATTATTTATAAATATTGTGATATATTATCTATTATTCCTATGGATTATTTTTTAATTATTAATTTTTTATTAATGTGATATTTACTATTGCTATATAATATAATGATTGATTTTTTATTGATGTTTTGTTTTTTTGAGTTTATCTGTGTATTTATTGTTAATGATAATTTAATTTATTTATGTATTAATAATTTTATTCTTTAATTTTATTTTTATATTATTTATTTTATTTATATAATTATTTTGAATAAAATTAATATATTTATTATATTATTGAATGATTATTTAATTGTATATTTTTAATCCCTATGATGTATATTTTGATTTAATATATTTGGATTATGTATATATATAATTCATATAATAATTATATTTATTATTATTTATTTTATTTTGATTGAATTATGATTTTTATTATATTATTTTATTATTTTTATTATATTATTGTTGTCCTATTGGTATTATTTTGTTATGGTATAATGTGATAAAATATTTATTTTTGATTATAAAATTTTTTGTGATATGTATATTTGTTTTTTATTGTATATGATTTTAATTTGTGTGTTTTATTGATATGTTGTTCTATTTTATTATTGTTTATTTTATATTTTTTATTCATAATTATTTTGTTATTTATAATTTTTTTACCCCTATATTTAACTAATAATTATGTGTGTGTTATTATTATTTTATATTTTAATAATAAAAAATGTATTTAAATTTATTTTTGTATATAAATTAATTAAATATTAAATGAAATTTATATTATAATTTAAATTTATGTTATATATAAATATGTTATTATTTTTTCCCCTATATTTTTTTATGTGATTTAATTATTAATATAATTGTTTTATTTTATTACTATAATTTTCCTTAAATATTGTTTTATTATTTTATTATTATTGATATATTTAAATTTTTTAGTATAAAATATTGATGACTATTTAATATTTATTTGTATATAAATATTTGAATTTATTTTTGTTGTTAAATTTAATTTGATTAATTGATGATTTTATATATTTTTATTTTTTTTATATAATGAATTTAATTTATATTATATATTGAAGGATGTGAGGAAGGCTTTACAGAAGATCCAGGTTGGAAGGGAGAAGTAAAGCGAACAGCAGGTAATCTAAGAGAAAGATAAGGCTGCCGGCGTCCAAAATAATATGCCCCCGAGAGTATTAAGGAGGTGGCTGAGCAGGTAAGCGAGATGTTAACATATTTCAACTTAGTTCCCTGGAGTCAGGCAGACTTGGAGGATTGGAGAGTAGCAAATGTAACACCACTATTTAAGAAAGGATTCCAGAAAGAATTGGGAAACTATTAGACCTGTTGTTTTACTTCATTGTGGGGAAGATTTGGAGACATTAATTAAGACAGATGAGGTAACCATTTTAACCAAATACAACTAATTAAAGGTAATTACATGGGTCATAAAGATAAGTCCTGTCTAACAAATCCTTTGAGTTTCTATGAAGCATGTCGATGGGTGGATAGGGAAAGGCAGTGGACATAGTATATCTGACTTTAAGAAGGCATTTGATAAGGCTGCCACATCGGAGGTTGTTAGCCAAAGTGAGGGCTTGTGGAGTAGCTGGTCATTGTAGCTAAATTGGATTGCAAACTAGGCTTCGTGATTAGAAGCAAAGAAGAGCTGTGAGTGGAGGATGTCTTGCTGGGGGGATACAAAGTAGTTCCAAAAATTGTTACAGAATTTCAGAAATCCGGTCTGATGAATGCATTCCACACAATTCCAGTCCTCAGACAGTTATTTCCTGAAATACATGTTCAGATGAGCCCCATCCCCATGTCTAATGCGGATTTAAATGTATCGTTGAGAAGGGTAAAGGATAGATCTCCTTCTCTTATGGGAAAACGTTTTCTTTACGACAGACACGTTTACACACATTTTTCTTCACGAGCTCTTGAAGCCCGCTCCCCCCACCCCCCCATTCTTTCCTTCAGCGGGCAATCTCCTGTGAGCTACGACGCCCGCCATTTTTGAGAGCGCACGGGTCGTCATGGGTACCCGTGCGGCCAGTGGGCTGGGTTGAGCTGGGCGGACGGCACCCCGCGGAGACGGGCCCGGAGATATATAAAAACGAGCGAGAGGCTACCTTCAGAAGAAAAAAAGTCTGATGAGAAAAGCGTGAGAGAGAAAAGCATGAGGGGAGAAAATCGTGGAGGAGAGAAAAGTGTGAGGAGAGAAAAGCGGGAGGGAGAAAATCGTGAGGAGAGAAAAGCGTGAGGGGAGAAAATCGTGAGGAGAGAAAAGATTGTGAGGAGAGAAAAGCGGAGGAGAGAAAAACGTGGGGAGAGAAAACGGTGAAGAAAAAAGCGAAGAGAGAAAAAAAGCGAAAGGAGAGAGGAAAAAGCAAAGGGCAGAGAAGCGGAGGCAAGAGCGTGGTGTCTGACCAGCGCCGAGCGAAAACAATTCGTCCTTCCCAGCTTGGGCAAGCGAGCGTGTGGTGTGGGTGTGGGTGTCTGACCAGCACCAATGAGACAATTCATCCTTCCCAGTGCTGAAGCACGGGTTTACCGCCAATGAGCATGTGGTGCGCGTGTGGGTGTGAGGCAGCGCCTCCAACAAGTGAGGTACGGTCGGTCACCAACAACACCAGGGTCCTAATAACCGCGGACGGATGATCTCGGTGCCTCCAGACTTCGACTGGGTTCAAGGCTTTCCCGCGATAGGGTGCACGGCAAAGCTGGGTGCTGGCGACGGACGCGACACGCACGCAACGCATTTCAGGACGTTTTTCGCTTCATGGACGACTTTCTGGTGAGCAAGACGATTGTTCTCCCCGAGCTGATCCGTTTGGCACGCTGTCTCTGTGTTTAGCTGTAAGTAAGTCAACCCCCGATAAGCATTTGCTCGTTGCTTCTTTTCTGGCATTTTGATTTTGCTTAAAAATCTTTATTTACCTCAGGCAAATAAAAAGTTCTTTTTTTTTTTTTTTTTTACGTGACCCTCCAGTTAAACGGATAATTTAGACAGTGGACAACTGGGAACCTAGTTGACTGGGTGCGATTCGTAGTTCTAAAAACAACCCACCGTACCACCAACGTTAATTTGTGAAGCGGGGACCCAGGTCCGGCTCTACCGAGGACAAACGAGGACTAATCCCCCTGAGAGTGACAAAGCTCTTGTTGTCTCTGTACCCGTGGCCCAACCATATTGTCACCGCTTGCACTTTTTCAATTAACTCAAATTTCTTCTAAAAAAGTTTGAAATCTGGACCCAAAAGTATTTGCGTCTCCCCAATTCTTTATTTCACTGTTAATATTTAAACAGAACCTTGTTTTTGATTCAAAACGTAATCTATCCTTTTAAATGAGAAAATAAAAATAAATGGCATTGATTAAAATTATTGACCCCTCGACTTACTATTGGTTCACAGCCTTGGACAAAATAACTGAGTCAAGCACTTCTACAGCCATGAATGAGCTGTCCTACACCTTCTTCAAACTGGCAGTTTGTTCCACTCTTCGTTGTACAAACTGCTCCAGTTCTCCCAGATTTGAAGGGTTGTCTTCGCCCAACTGCTGTTTCAGATCTCCCCACAGGTGTTCAATGGATTAGATCTTGGACTCATTGCTGGCCACTTCCAAGAAACAGCCATGTGTTTTGTCTTGAACCATTTCCTGAGTGCTTTCTGAAGTGTGTTTGGGTCATTGTCCTGCAGCAAGACCCATGAACCCTTCGAAGGGAGACCCAGCTTTCTGACACCGAGTTGAATATTGTGCTCCAAAATTGCTGGGATCTCCTATTCATGATTGCCATGGACACATTTTCAAAAGCGCACCAGTGCCAGAGCAGCACAGCAACCCCAAAACACACGACCTCCTTCCATGTTTGATTGTTAGGAAGGTTTCTTTTCTTGAAGGCTTTCATTTTTTGTTTTCTGTAAAGCATAGAGAAGATAATGTTGCTCACCAAAAAAGCTCCAATTTGCGACTCGTATGTCTCCAGGACATTCTCCCCAGAAGGATTTTGGTTGTTCAGTGTGTTTGAACCAAAATTATAGTTGGGTCTTTCTAGGCTCTCTCTCTCTCTCTCTCTCTCTCTCTCTCCTCTCTCTCTCTCTCTCTCTCTCTCTCTCCTCTCTCTCTCTCTCTCTCTCTCTCTCTCTCTCTCTCTCTCTCTCTCCTCTCTCAGCAGTGGGGGTCCTCCCTGGGTCTCCTTCCATTGAACCCCCTTTCATTGAGTTGGCGATGTTATTTGGTTGCGAGTTCAAACTGTCGTACCTTGTGTGTCTGAAGTCAGCTTGAATCTGTTGGCAGTTGATCGACTGGTGTTTTTCTCCACCATTCGAACAATCCTTCGCTGCAATCTTTGATACAAGTTTTCT
Organism: Eptatretus atami; assembly: GCA_035128595.1. Lineage (NCBI taxonomy): Eukaryota > Metazoa > Chordata > Myxini > Myxiniformes > Myxinidae > Eptatretus > Eptatretus atami. Next base: position 152,858,353 of record CM068957.1, on the reverse strand, counting down.
TTGCGGCCACGTTCAGGGAGGTTGGCTTCAGTGCCATGGGCCTTGAACTTCTTGCTAACATTGCGTGTGGTTGGACACAGGAACATCAAGGTCACTGGAGATGGGCTTGTGGCCTTGAGATTGTCCATCGTTGGAGATGCTTGTGGCCTTGAGATTGTCAGCTTGCTACAATCTTGTGTCTGACCTACTCAACAATTCTCTGGGTTTTTTTTTCTTTCTCCACACTCATGCCCGGTACACACAGTGACACAAAAAACAACAGAATGACCCTTTTCTCCATTCAAACTGGTTGAATGAGTTGATTTTTATATTCAGGACCTGCAACTCACCATAGGTGAGTTTCAATTCATAAAGTAATTCTGCTTGAAATCTCATTATTTCGGAACGACTTCTAAAAGTGCCAAATCAATATTGTCTGGCCATTTTCGGATTTCTGTGTTGGAAATAAGCTAAGGTTTTCGTAATTTTTTCAGCTTTTTTGTTTTTGTTCCACTGCAAACCAAAGAATACATTGTGAATACCAAAAGATTTTTAAATTTTCAACAAATTTCTGGATGAAATGGTGCATCATTTGAAAAAAAGTGCAAGGGTGCCAATATTTTTGGCCACGATTGTAAAGAGTGAGTCCCTCAGGGATCAGTACTCGGTACCATTTAGTATTCAGTATTACATTCCAAACGATTTGGATGGGGGGTAAAAGAGAAGTCTTTCCAAATTTGCAGATGGAAACAAAGCTGGAGGTGAGGTGGATAGCAGAGAGGGTATTTAGTGATTCAGATTCAGGAAAGTAATGATACTTGCTTCGATTGGGCAAAGATTGGCAGATGTAATTTAGCCTGATTAAGTGTAAGGTGTGGGGATGGTGAAAGAACCAATGAGAATCGAGATTACATGATGCAAGGAGGTAATTTTGGAAGGTGTGTCACACAGTTGAGGATCTTGGGGGTGGTAATAGATATGGATGGTAAGCATGCAGCACTAGTGCCAGCAGCTATAGGCTAAAGCAAATCGGGTTTTATGTTGTATTTGGAGGGGATCATTTCTTAAATCAAAAGAGGTGGTGTTGACATTGTACAGGAATTTAATTGAGGGCCACATCCATTAATATTGTGTGCAGTTTTTGGTCACCACAACTCAGGAACCCCGTGTCGTTGTCAGAGTGGGGCGGGACCCGTCCAGGATTGTACCCACTAGGCCAAGGAGACTGCTTAGGCAGCACCAACGCTCTGCACAGAGTATGGTCCCAATTGGATGGATGGATGGAACTCAAGAAGGGCTACTTGATTTGATTCCGCGGCCAAGCGAGGATTCAAGCTATGAGGAGCGGCTGAAGGGAGGACAGTGCTTTATGCCACTAGCAAAGGGAGGCGGTCACGAGGAGTTATGATGGAGATGGTTTTAGATTATGAAATGGTATGCGACATAATAAATTCAGATGAATTAAGTCAGTGGAGTATGCAGTGGGTAGGGACGAGGCCCATAGCCTGAGAGTCAAGGGATATGAGAGTTAAGACGGTAGTAAAGCAGGCCGGACTTTTACTCAGAGTAGTTAATGCACGGAATGGTCTCCCTGGAAAGGTAGTGGCAGCAGAAACAGTGATAAGTTTAACTTAGAATTAGATATGTACCTGCGAAGTTTTTGTGGAGGAGGGTATATAGAAACGTTGGCAGGACTTGGTCGCGTATCTCAGTATGGATGAGATGATTGTGTGCATTATGTTTACTGAGTCGACGAACACACTTTTCCATCCCCATTCCTCCCCCATCCCTCCAAGGGAAATTACGTCAATTAGCTTTGATCTGAATTATTTAATCTGATTATTGGTGTGGTGCAGGCATGATGGGCCGAATGGGCCTCCTCCTACGTCAAATTTCCATGTGATGCATGTTGATTATAATGGAAGATAGTGAATGTATTTCTGTCTTGAAGCCTTGCGAGGAGAGTGGGATAACACTGACTTTTAAGCCGCAGGACTGTTCTACAAGCAGGAAAAAAAGAAGCAGAAAGAATGGTAGGTCACCGGCTAACCTCGGATTTTAGGAAGTCACAAGCGAGAGGGTTCGGACAAAGTTGGCATGCATCATATAGGGCTGTGGAGGGGGAGGAATATAAGAGCAGGGGAAGCCAAAGACTGGCAGAGAGGCTGGTGAGAAAACAGAGGAGCCACCAATCTCAAATATGTCTGCTAGGAGATAGCAAACATTGCCCTGTGCCTCTGTTTTTGTGGGTTATGCCAATGACGTGGAAGAGTTTTGCAGCCACATTAATCATGAGTGAAATGCATGAAGTGGAAGCACACACCATGGGAAGAAAAAGTACTCCATCAGCAAGGGAGCAAAATCATTTTTTAAACCTTGAGGAATCATATTTCTGAACAAAGACTTTTTTTGGGCCATGAGGGAGGATACACAGTCTGTAGCGGTACATTTTTATGTATATGGAGAAAGTATCGATCAAGGGAGTAAAGAGGAGATGATGTAGAAGGAGTGGATATGCGAGATGATCCTTTGCAAAGTTTCAGGGTGAGAATTCGTGAGATTTTGCCTCGATTGAAAGATACCTTCGAAGTGTTGGCCGACTACCTGATCCTTTCTAGGGCAGGCAGAAGTCGGAACCTACAGTAACGTGGATATTGATTATGCAAAGTGCACAAGCAGCTAAACCGAAGAAGTGCATTGAAAACTTTAGCTTCCACTGGGAGAGTAGGTGAAAGGATTCCATTGACAGCTTGACTTGCTGATTTGTAAGCACAAGAGGAAGTCGGCGAGCAGGGATGAAAGTACCTTAGATACCGCAGGCAGAAAGCTTGGCGGGCAGAGCAGGGTGTCAGATGTATAAACGCCTGTGATATATCCCTAGCAGGACAGCCCTGAGTTCTTGTTTAAAAAGATCAAGGCCCCAGCTTTTGTCAGAGAAGAAAGCATTCAGCACATCACAAAGCAGGAGAGATGTATTCTATATTGTCATATACCAAGTGAGTGAGGTTGCAATGAGGATGAGGGTGGAATGTGAAGTATGAGAGTGAGTTTGCAGAGCAAGAGTCTTGAAATGTAGAGAGACAGACAGACCAGACAGCACCAGCCAGACAGAAGAGAGACAGAGAGAGACCACGGTATTTTGGAAACAAATATCAGGAAACTGTTCGATGTTGTCAACTGGAATAAATGATTGACAAGTGAAGTGGAAGAAGAACAGATTATTCACCAACCCTACTCAGTAGCCCTGCAGAGGAAAGCTCCGACATTTGTGCATCAACAGCTCGGTTTATAAACAGAAGGAGAAATACAGCTTCACAAGACATGGTCAAAGAAACTAGCCGTGGTGAAGAACAAGAGACATGTCCAAAAAAAAATTTCAACATTTTTGGTTCAGCAGTTGAAACTCTCCGATTCATTTGTCGAGATCTGGAAATTAAAAACTGAATATGCAATGAACTTTACTGTCTCAGTGAAAGCTTCGACCACATATTCTGCACCCGTTCTATCATCATGTCTGCGTTCAGTCAGCTGAATTATGGTGCAGTTCGAATCACCACTGGAAGAAGAGAGAGTTGGGGTGGTGCATGGTGCAAGCAAAAACTTTGTAGTGTCATAACGTTGATGCACCACACATACTTACAAATAGTTGTTAGTAAATGAAACCATAGCCAGCAGGATTTTAAAGGGATTCATGTGGAGATAATTACTCTGTGAAAAATGTAATAAAAACCACAGTCACTGCCCAGCTTGAGCCAAAGTAACGAAAAAATCGAATATTGAATTCACCGCAGGAAGAGAGGATGGCGACGGTGATCAGACATTTTACATGTCCTGGAGTGTAAATTTTAAAGAGGCCATTGAGAACCTTGAACCACCAGGCTCTAGGAATTTCGAGAAACTTTGAAACACGGACTCCAGGCAATTTTGATGCGAATAATTTTCATGAAAACTGAACAAAAAGAACATCCTTCAAAAGAATGCGATGGGAATTCAAGCATTTAAATGAATGAGGATACTCACAACATTCCAAGGCGCAATGCATATATGTATATAGATGTGTATGTGTATATATACAATATATATATATATATTATATTTATACATATATATATATATATTTATATATTATATGTTGTTAACAGATCTGAAACCATATGCATTACAAACAGTACAGGTGTGTCCCAAAAGTTAGTTATGCCGTTAAGCTACATGTGAGACAGGTCGCTTCCTTTTGTCTAGTGTGAGAATCA
>CM068957.1:152844764-152849830 GCA_035128595.1 Eptatretus atami | reverse complement strand
CATGGCGGTGATGCCTGGTCCCTTTCCGAGGGTCGCCCGGCCACTACACTGCCCCCGTGGCATTCTGGCGCTACAGGTCCGTTTCGACGGGTCGCCCGTGCCACTACACTATCCCGGCCCTCTTGGCCCTTGGCCTACTCTGGCCGACTAGTCCAGTGCCCGGGGTGCCACTAAAAATTACTCAACTTTCCACACCACGCTCCCAGCCGGTCCATGAACTCTTGCACCCCTCCAAACGGGTTTCGTGCCTTCTCCCGACACCAACAACAAAACGACCTCCTTTAGTAAATTTAACTATCCACTAACTAAACATTAAACTGACCCCGGGGTCACTTTGGGTGGAATCACTCCTCCCCCCAACAGTCATTCGCACCATGCATACCACATTCACTCCACTCACACACTTGGCCACTGTCCTACACTCATTCCTCACACAATTTCCATTTCGCAACTCACACCAACACTCCACACTGCCATCCTTCTAACTAAATCCCCTGACTAACTCATGCTCCCCTCGCATCCCTTAAAACTCATGCAAGTTCAATTTACTCTACGTAGCTAAGCTACGTCTCCACTACACATTTCCAGTCTGTCCGTGTCTCCAAAAATCCAAAAATTCCATTTCCTAAATCTAAACTAAAATCCCTCTAACTAATCCATTCCACGGGCTCCATGAGGTACAAGCCATGTCCCCATGAAGCCGGTCTAACTATCGCTAACCCATCCTCCTAACTAGTACTTCCTGTGCCCCCAACAAGGGGTCTTCCACCCATTGCCTGGGATCCTGTTCACCCGAAGCGAGGCTTGCTTTTCTCACTCTATTTTTTTCATAATGCGCACCACCAGCGTGGCAGTTCACAGCCGCGCTCTTTTTTCGTGACGTCATGGCAGCTGCTTGCGCCCCTCGCACCTCGTCCCTCTTGGACGGTACCATCCGGCGGAATTCCCTTCTGCCGGATTCCAAACACACGTGCAGCCATGACGTCACTCTGCGCATCTCAAAGCAAGCCCCGCGTTTCGAGGGGTTCCCCACGCGAACACATGTGCTCTGCTCGTCGGAGCTTTACAAACACGCTCGCGTGGAAACCCATCCGGTCCAAATTCCGAATCCAGCCTAGCTTCTGTCCGTCCGCGGATCGGCTAACATCCACCGCTGGCGTTTCCGGACCGGGTTTCACCTGCGCAGTCGCGCATGTGGCGGCCTTGTGCGTAGCACAGCACGGACCCCGTGCTCACTGCTGTGCAAACCCGGCACGGTGCTCAAAATAGCTGCGGCCGCTACTCGGCCTGTCCTTCATCTGGTCCTCGTCGTCGCCGTTCAACGCACACACTCCTGCGTGCCACGACGCTCACACATCCACCATGGCACTCGGACACGGGGATGCGGTTGCGTTCTCCCACATACAGACTGTCATCTCCTTACACACAGCGACCTCACACATGCTGTCTCTCTCACACACGGAGTGCTGGAAGCACACACCCTGGCACACTCGTGACCACACCACTCACACACGGGGTCTCTTCCACACCCGGTGCGCGTTTCAACACGCCCGCTGCACTCACACCTTTCACCACACACACCGTGCCAATCCACACTGGGAATCGTGCCACCACAAGGGTTCCCGGGGCCTCCATACCCCCCAAGCTCCTCGTGCACCGTCAACAGCACTCACCCCCTCTAACTCGCTCGGCACGACCGAACTCACCTGGTCGTGATTCACTTCAAGGAGATAGCGTTCCCTCCGTCCCGAAGGAGGCTATCCAGCTGCTCGCACCGGGTCACGAGACAGTCCGCCAGCTCGCCCCCATTAAGCCTCGCTACCTCTGTGTGTGTGTCCGTCTTTAACCCCGTCCAATTCACCTCTTATCTCCCGTGTCTCTGTACATTTTATTTCTGTTGTCTCTGCGTATCTATTAGTTTCTGTTTTTTCTGGCTCCATTTTCCTTCCCATCTGAGTCGTTCTTCCTCTCTGAGCCCCATTAACTGTTCGTTATCTTTCCGGAGTTTTTCCATCTCTGTGGACTCCAATTTTGCTCTCTCCTCGAGTTGATTAATTTCAAACTCATATTGTTTTGTTTCCTTTCCCACTGTTCCTCTCGTTCTTCCTTCTCCAATGTCATCGTTTCTTTCAATTGGCTTAGTTCTTTTTCCCGTTTCGTTCGTTGTTCGTTCTCTATCTCCTTGCACTCCCGCCTCGCCTTTTCTTTCAATTGGTCAACCTCAAATTCATGTCTTTTGTTTTCTATTCTTTCACTGTTCTCTCGTTCTTCCTTCTGCAATCTCGTTGTTTCCATCAATCGACTGATTTCTCCTTCCTGCTTCATTCCTTGCTCCTTCACTTTCTCCTCGTACTCCAACCTATTTTTTTCCTTCTGTCGTTCAGTTTCAATTCATACTCTTTTTGTTTTCTATTCCACTGTCTCTCTTGTTCCTCATTCTGCAATCTCGTTATTCCTTCAATTGACTGATTTCTTTCTCCTGTCTCATTCGTTCTTCTTCCATTACTCTTCCTGCATCCCATTCTGTAATCTGGCTTCGCTTCCAGCTGTTTGATCTGTACAGTGTGGTTCCTTAACGTTTCATTCTCTGCTGTCGTTCTTTGTTCTCACACCATCCTCAACTCGTTTTGTAATTCCGTCTCTTTGTTTTGGTGTTTCTGTAACTCAAAGCTTTCTTTTCTAATTCCTTTCTCATCTCCGCACACTCCAACTTGCTTTGGCTTCTAACTGTTTGATCTGTACAGTGTGGTTCCTTAACGTTTCGTTCTCTGCTGTCGTTCTTTCTTTCAACGTCCCAGTTCATTTTGTAATCCTATCTCTTTGTTTTGTGTTTCAGTATCTCAGAAGCTTTCTTTTCTAATTCCTTTCTCATCTCCACACACTCCAACCTTGCTTTGGCTTCTAACTGTTTGATCTGTACAGTGTGGTTCCTTAACGTTTCATTTTCTGCTGTCGTCTTTCTTTCAACGTCCTCAGTCATTTTGTAATCCTATCTCTTTGTTTTGGTGTTTCAGTATCTCAGAAGCTTTCCTTTCTAATTCGTTTTCATCTCTACACTCTTTCACATTCTTTCTTCCTCATTTCATCATTTCCCTCCTGTATTTATTTAGGTATTCCAGGCGATCCTCTTTCAGCTCCTGAACTTGTTCCTGTGCATCGGGCAATCGTTGTGATTCCGTGTGCACATAATCCTTATGAACCCAGTCTGCGTTGGCTAAGTCCTTTTCCAACCCCCGAATTCGTTCCTGTGCCTCGGCCAATTCAGTTTGCAATGTACTGCCGTCGCCCTGCCTCACCTGCCATGCCCCCGTGGTTTGAACCGGTGGCCGGGAGCGCTCCCCGCCGTGCCGTGCGGCTCGTTGCGCTATTAATAGCGGCCCGCTCACGCCTCATGCCGCGCTGAGGTGCGGCCGCGCCGCCATCTTGCGACTCCGAGTTTGTTTGCCGGAAAAGTTCCTGCACAGGCGCTCCCACTGACTACGATTCGTGGTGCGGTTATAATAATAAAACGGAGAACCAGGTACATTGTTGCATCGCCGTATTTCCCAACCTTCTGGTACGGGTCCAACCCGTATGGCGATGGCGTCCTCGACCATGCATTCTAACATTTCCAAATCCATTCCTAATCCTCCTGCCCCTGCTCGCCTTGGCTGACCATTTTACGTGCGGAATAAAATTTATAACGCTCGTAATTTGGGGACACGGGGGGGGGGGGGTTTGCTCCGTATAACCCTGATCTGACTCCGTGAATTTTGCTACGGAGCGGAGGGGCCGAATCGCACTCCTGACAACCAATTTTTACAGATTCGAACCTACAATTTACGGAGTGGTATGGTTCACATCCCACTCCTGACACCAATTGTTACGAGCGGGGGTCGGCCGCCAACCGACCGCTCTGAATGGAGCAGCAAGTCGAGTCGGCCCGACCGATCGCCAGAATATAGATCGCCGCCCGGATAACTCCGAGCGACGGGTCCTTGTACAAGAACCGAAAACGCCAATGGGCAGATCACGTGGGTAGGGTCGATTGCCAATCTTCAATGTACCTAAATACCCACGTGATCCAACTACCGGGTATTCCACCCTCGACGGATCTCGTACGGAACAAACCGCCGAGGCGAGCTTGTCTGTGCACGATTCCGAGCGGCGTAATCGCGAGAACCGTCGGTCCAAATGTCCCCCTATTACGGCAAACCAACGGCTTTCTAACTCCAACACACGAAATGTTCAGTCAATGAGGGATGGACGAAACGAGCAGGTTTACATTTACACAAGGACATTTATTATAATGAAACACGTATGCAATTAAACAAGCAACAAAAGCACGACAAAAGAACTACAACAGTCTATAAGCAATTATTAATGTACAGTCACTTACACAGTTTTACTTACGGGACTCGGCGCCACAACATTCATTCGAAAGAAAAGCAGGAAAAAGACCCCATCGAAGGCAATGGGTCAGACTGGACCTCTTGGGTCTTTATGGCGTGGGACTTGGCAGACCGAACGAGTCCACGAGACCGTTGCAGGTTACCTGCCCCTCGTGGTGTCTGGCTTGGGCGACCCGCGACGTTCCCGTCCCCACAGCAGCTAGCGTAGCCGCGGTCGAGCTCGGCCTTCCGTGTGGCAGGCGAGCTCTCTCGGCTCTCTCCACACGGATGCGCTTGGCGACCCGCGATGCTCCTTCCCCACGGCAGCTAGCGTAGCCGTGGTCGAGCTCGGGCCTTCCGTGTGGCAGGCGAGCTCTCTCCGGCTCTCTCCACACGAACGCGCTTGGGCGACCCACGATGCTCTTTCCCCACAGCAGCTAGCGTAGCCGCGGTCGAGCTCGGGCCTTCCGTGTGGCAGGCGAGCTCTCTCCGGCTCTCTCCACACGAACGCGCGTTTGCGCGACACACAGGCAAGGCTGCGCCTCCAGCTCGCGTCTCCTTCGCGACGCCCGGACTTCCAGCAGCTCCTTGCTTCTGGCTTCCTCCCGACTCCCCCAACTGCCGAAGCAAAAAGCTTATCCTCCCACGGGACTCAGCACACGAACTCTGCCACGGGACTTCCACGAACTCAGCCCA
>CM068957.1:152827264-152839764 GCA_035128595.1 Eptatretus atami | reverse complement strand
TATATATATATATATGTGGTATATGTGTGTGTATGTTTTATGTGTGTTGTATATGTATATGTGTGTGTATGTATTAATGTATATGTCTGTATTTGTGTTTATGTATATCTGTGTATGTCTGTTTTATTGTGTGTGTGTGCATAATTATAATATATATATATATATATATTATATATATATATATATATATATATATATATTGTTACGAATTCTGGCCCACCCGGCATGCGATCAGCCACTTAACTCGATCGCGACGCGTCGCCCACCGGAACGGACGATTCAGTCGTGACCCTCCTTGGAACTACGCCCAGGAGCTAGTCATGGGTGGTCTTTCGACCACACCACAATCGTGCCAATCGGCCACCCGCGTAGGATAGGGTTGTTCGCCAAACTCGACCTACCTAAGTACCTGCGTGAGTAGTTAAACCGGGCGATCGTACCTCGCCGCTGGCCGGCCTAGGACACGAACCGTTAAGCGGTCCTTTCCGTGCTTCAGTGATAACCGAGCGGTGTTATCGCCGACCTCGACGGATGTGATTCTATTTACTGGGTGCTTACACCCTTCTTCCAATTCCTTCCGTGATGCAAGATGGGAACTTTCAAACAGTTAAACGACAGACAAGGGAAAGGACAGAGCAACTATGCACACTCACAAGGACGTAAAGTTCAACAAGCACATTTAGTCAACTAGAAATACATGCCCAGAATATGCACGTACACAGTGAAAGCAAGCAAAGGCCAGTTACAACCAACGATATTATTCCCACATTACTTAAGCAGGTTTACTTTACAGACGGCGCCAACACATGCACTACACAAAAGCAAAGAAAAGCCACCCTCCCAAGACAAGGGTGGGCAGACGGTCCGTGACCAAATGTACGTGACCTGGATGACGCGGCCAGGGTCCACGAGACCGAAGGGTATTACCTACCCGCCACCCTCGTGGCAGATGGCGGCAAGGGCAAGCCGAGATGTCAGCTAGCTGCGCCTGGCTTCGTGCCCCTCGCATGGCCGGTGAGCTCTCTCCGGCGTTCTTGCCGCGCAGCACGTGTTTCACCGTCGGCACCACGGTTGGGCGAGGGAACGACGGGTTACCGGGCGCTTTCTGTAGCGAGGAGCTCTGTAAGGGAGAGGGGAATTGCTGACGCTCCGTCCAACGAGGTTGACGCTCTGGACCGCACTGGCTCGGCGAACTCCTCCTGGCTGTGCCTCCACTACGCCCCTTCTCGGCGGCGGTCCCACTCAGCCCTCTGGTTCCCTCTGAGCCCTCCTCCGCGTCCCTGCTCCACTCAGCAATTCGCCCTCCTCGCCCCTCAACTTCGACCTGAGCTCCGAGCTCCTTCCTCTCCTTGTCGTCGGCCCCCGTCGTGCCTTTCCCCGTCTGCTCGAGCTCCGTCTCCCGACTCTGCCCCACCGACACTACCTCGAGCTGCGTTGTGCTCGCGCTTATATAGGCGGGGGAGGAGTGCATATATAAATTTGTGGATCACAGTGGGTTTGGAGGCGGGCTACACCACCTGATGCTCAGCCATTGGATGATGAAAAGTGTGGCGGTGAATGATATCTCTGATATCCGATTTCTTCTTCGAAAAGGATCCCATTCACAACCCATGGCACGACGTTCGGTAGAAAGCGAAGGTGGGTGGGAGTTTGCTGTGGTGGTTTGGGAAGGGTGTTGGTGGTGGCGATTTGGTTGTTGGCGGGCGTCGTTGAGAGTGGGGTGAGGCGATGTTTGCGGGGTGGGGTTGTGGAGGTGAAGGAGGCCGAAGGTGTGGTGGTTTGGTGTAGTTGTTTGGGGCGTTGTTGTGGTGGCAATTTGGTTGTTGGGGATGATTGGTCCAAAATAACGACAGCAAAAGAAAAACGGCTATCTCAAAGGATCGCAGCCCTCGTGAACAAGGAAATTCCCTCTAAACAACGGTGGGGAAATCTAACTACACATATACTTATCGTCATAACTGATCTAAGGTCCTTTCTGGTGATCTGCGAATTTCCACAGCCGTAACCATATATATATATATATATTATATATATATATATATATATATATATATATATATATACACACATGTACACACTAATGCAGACACACATCTCTACATATACACACATATAGACATATACACACATATAGACATACACATACATATATACATGCACACATATCTCCAGAAAACATACATATATATTTATATGTACATACACATCTATACATACACAGACAGACATTATATATATATATATATATATATATATATTATATATATATATATATACATACATACATACATACAGGGTGAGTCGGAAGTAGCGCCCGATTTCTGTCAGTTGATTGTTTGTTTTCCATTTGTATTACAGTGTACAAGAAGTATAAATAAATGAATGTCATGTTTATGTAACCATTTATTAAAGAAAAAAAATTATTACGGAACTGCCACCAAGCTGTTTTACTTGCAATTTCAAAGTGCCCTCCTCGTGATCGATGCACAAATTGCAGCCGAGCAGGCAGAGAGCGGCACACACATCTGCAGAGTTCGATATCAATTTCCTCAAACTTTGCAGTGATTTGAGCCTTCAATTCCTGAATGGTACGAGGCTTTTCACGATAACCAAGGTCTTTCCTGAGCCCCAAAGAAGAAATCTGGAGGGTGTAAGGTCTGCGGAGCGTGCCGGCCACTCGATCGGACCGCGGAGCCGATCCACTTTCTCGGGAAAGTTTTCATCAAGCCACTGATGAACATAACTCCATAATGAGGTGGAGCTCCATCATGCTGGAAATAACAGTCCTGATCTTGTACCCTTGGCCAAAAGAAGGTTTGCAGCATATCCAGGTAAATTTCTGCTGGACAGATCCTCAAAGAAAAATGGTCCAATTATCCCTAATGGAGATATGCTGGCTGCCCAAACTGTCACTCCAGGTAAATGTACCTCCTTCTCAACTGTCACTCTTGCGTTATTCGCAGCCCAGTAGACACAATTGTTTTTGTTAATTTGCCATTAAGCTTAAAACATGCCTCATCTGACCACCAGAGGTTGTCTCGTATTGTGTCCTCCTCGTGAAGTGAGCTAAGAACTCTTCGCAAAATTGAAGACGCGCGGTCGTCACTCTCATCATGAAGGGCATGCAGTAAGCGTGGAATGTAAGTTTTCATTTTTTCTGGTGAAGGATACGGATATCACTTGATTGGCTCACTTCCAACTCTGCAGATAAAACGGCGAGTTGACTTTTGCGGACTTTGTTCCACTCTTCTGATGGCTTCTCAGCCTTAGCTACATTCGGTTGGCATTTCTACGGACGCACCGGCACCCGGGACCTTCTTTTGGGGCAGTGGCCTTACCGACCCTGCCGGGCGCGTCGCGATTCGAGTTAAGTGGGCTGATCGCATGCCGGAGTGGGCCAGAATCGTAACAATATATAATATATATATATATATATATATATAATATTATATTATATATATATATATATATATGCACACACAACATAAAAAACAGACATACACAGAATACATAAACACAAATACAGACATATACTTTAAATACCATACACAACACATAACATTACACACACATAAAACACACACACATATACACAATATAATATATATATATATATATTATATTATATATATATACAAAGATACACAGAAACTCAAAACACAATCACAAAATCCATTTATATAATCCGCACCATCTATACATACACACACACAGCACACACACACACATATACTATATAATATTCTAAAATGTGCGCAATATAGGCTATATACACCACACACATATGTATATATAATTACGTAAATAAACATACAAAAAAAACACAAAATTGCTGAATAAAAAAGACGTCTGATTTAATTTTATATAAACTATTTTAATTATTTGTTCGCTGATTTAATTTTAGTAGAGGTATAATATATGCACACACACATAAAAACAGACATACACAGATATTACATTACACACAAAATACAGACATTATACATTAAACATACAGACACAATACATATTACACACTAGGAACAACTTTTTTGCAACTCCATAGTCCTGTATCATATTCTTGATGAGCTTTTGCTAGAAAACATGGAAAATCAATGTTTTTTTTGTATTTGTTTCAAAAAAGTTCACCATGACTAACTTTGAAATTTTTTATACTCAGTTGCATTTGGGTGGATTTCCAAAACTTAAACCGTTTAATTATTTATTTGACTTAAAAAAGCCTTTACTTACTCCGCGAAGACTGCTTTGAATCTGACCAAATCGACGGAACAAGAGCCATCAAATCTAAACGACGAGCGAAACAAGTCAATGCTTGTGAAGCGGAGCAGTGAAGGTCATGGCAAGTCATGGCAAATTTCAAATAGTCATGGGGTGAACTTTTTTTGAACAAACAAAAAAAACATGATTTTCATTGTTTTCTAGCAAAAGCTTCATCAGAATATGATACAGGACATGGAGTGCAAAAAGTTGTATCCCAACAAGACACACATATACATACATACACACAGTATACATACTCAATTAATATACTACAAGCACACATATAGACAACATCATAACAACAACAACACATATACAATAATAGAAATATATATATATAATTGTTGCGAATTCGCGCCGTCGGCTGTGTTGCATCGCCATGTGACTCGGAATCGCGGACCGCCTCGCACCGGACGGACAAATTCAGTCGTGACCCTCCGGCTAACGCCGGAATCCAGTCACGGGTGGACCTTTCGGCCTCACCACAACCCAAGTCCGCATTTCTACCCACGCGGAATAGGGTGAATCGCCGAAGTCGATATATAAGTACCCGCACGGGGTAACCCTATTCGTATGGGTTGTACCTCGCCACAGGCCGACTTCCGACACGATCCGCTTAAGCGGCTCGTTCCGCGAACGAAACGAGTGGATGTTATCGCGGCCTGACGGTCGCTAAATGACGGGCGTCCGCGCCCACTCAACCCTTTACGTTGAAAACAAATGGGAAACATAGGTCTGTGAGACGTCTGCGTATAAGGTTTTTGTTTGTGGGTGGTGTGTGTATATATAGATGTTATGGCAGGGGGTCACCACAGGACAACACATAGAGCACACTGAAACAGCATGTATTACAGAACAATAATGCAATATATCAAATAAAAGACAAAACCACAATGCAGAGCTACCACCGGAATACGCGACACACGGACCACTTACACCAATTCTCTTTGCGGACACGGCGCCACAACACACACGCTCACCACAAACCCAAAAGAAATGGAAGTCGACTTCCCTGAGGTTGTTGAGTCCATCGGCCACCGTCACTCGCCGGTGGTCCGCGAGCTCTCTTGGTTGCCGAAACCCGGGGAAGCAGCAGAGTGAGATTCAAACGGCCCAAGCGTAGTGGCAGAAAGAACCTCCAAGCAGAAGGGAAGCAGAAGCAGAAAACGACGACCAAGGAGTAAAAGAGAGCAGAGGCAGAATCAACGACGACGAGCAGACAGAGAAGAGCTGAATCAACGACGAAGAGAAGCGAGAAGCCTCACCCGCCCTCCGCCTCTTATACGCCCGGCGCCCCGCCCCGTCTCGGCTCACCTTCCTCGAGTGCGCTTCCGAGAAAGGGGGGGCGTTCCCTCTCATTCCCTCCCACCTCCGCTTGTGGAGGGGGCCGTATGCGAATCTATTCTGGGCGCCGGGCCAAGGAAGGAAAATTAGCGGGAAAACGCGCGTCCTCGCTGTTGGTACTTCTCCCTTCCCCGTCTCGCGTTCGACGGGTTCCCCACGCGGAAACCGTCGTACGCGGACCGCGGAGGATGGCGTTCGTTGGTGTAGGTAGCGTGGTTGAAGCTGGTGGCCGTGGTTGTGAGGGTGGCGGTGCTGGCGTTGTTGGAGTGGTGGCTTGGTTGGCGTGTGTTGGCGTGAAATATGTGTGGTTGGCTTGTTGGCGTTGAAGTGTGGTTGGCGTGTGGCGTTGAAGTGTGGTTGGTATCGAAAATAAAGCAGAACAGAAAAACGCCTTAAACTCAAAGTATCACATCCCGATGAATCACATTATTCCCTCTATACAGTTGGGTTGGCTAACTACACATTTACTTACAGAAAATATTATCTCACCTACGGGACCTTTTATGGTGGTAAGCGGAATTTCCCACAGCCGTAACAATATAATATATATATATATATATATATATAATATATATATATATATTATATATATATTATACAAAGATACACACAACCACAAAACCAAACACATATACATTTATTATATTTTGTATATGCGCACAATCTATAACATACACACACACACATATATATATATATATATATATATATATATATATTATATATATACACATGCGCACATCTATACATAATAAACACATCACATATATATATATATATATGTGTGTGTGTGTGTGTGTGTGGTATGTATAGATGTGCGCTATATATATATATGCGCATATATATATATATTAAATATGTATTATTACACACACACACACACACAAACAGACATACACAGATATACATACACACAAATTACAGACATATAACATTAATACAACACACATATACATATACAACACATTAAAACACACATACATATATATATATAACATACACACACATTACATACACACACACACACACACATATATATATATACATTATATTATATACAAAGATACACACAAAACACAAACACAAACACACATTTATATATTTTTTTATATTTGCGCACATCAAGACCATACACACAATATATATATTATATATATATATATAATATATATATATATATATATATATATATGTGCCAATATAAAAAATATATAAATGTTATATTTGTTGTGTATCTTTGTAATAATATATGATATGTGTGTGTGTATGTGTGTGTGTAGTGTCGTGTATGTGTGTGTGTGTGATGTATATGTGTGTATGTATAGATGTGTGTGATGTATGTATGTATATGTGTGGGTATGTATTAATGTATATGTCTGCTATTTGTGTTTATATATCTGTGTATGTCTGTTTTTTATGTGTAGTTGTGCATTATATATATATATTTATATATATTATATATATATATATATATTATATATATTGTGTGTGTGTGTATGCGTTGTGCATGAGATACGTGTGTATGTCTATATATTGTGTGTGTGTGTGTGTGTATTTACATGTCATTTGTGTCAAAAATCATCTTAAAATATAGTGCATGGTCAAATCTGATAAAGTAGATCGCAGGAGGTCTGGCACTTACCGGTCCTCAAGATGTCCTGCAGGCTGTTCAAACAAAAGTAATCTTCTCTCTTCGGGCCAAAATGTTTCTTATTCCTGTTCCAGATGATGGGAAAATAAGAACATGAGCCGGGCACAGTGGAGGTACGGGCAAAGTGCAAACGAAGAATCGCCCCATGGGGGTATCTCGTGTGGCTGGACGTGAAGGAGTGCACGTAGCAACTCAAGGCAGGCAGCAAACACTGAATCAGAGCCCACGTTTATGATTTATAACCCACTTACACCCCTCTCCTTTCTGTTATGTTTGGTCTGGTAGGTTGGAATGACGGAGGGGTTGTCTTCATTGAGGTCATCTATAGGTTTGCAATGTTTGATTGTTGTCACTCCACTTTGTTGATATCTTTATAGGTCAATGTCAAACTGAACCAAGGACACTGCTGGGAACGTGCTGAGTTATTTTGTTGTGGAAGCAAAACAACGTTTTTGTTTTCATTGCATGGGTGCCGCAAGGGCAAATAATTTACCATGCCATTGCCGACCATCGCGGGGTAATAATAGAGTGGCTCAGTCGGTATCCATCCAAAACTAACTGGATGGGGAATTCACTCCGAAAAACTTCATATAGTAAAGGGCAAAAACAACCGGTAACCAACAAGACATTTTCAAACTAACCCGAGATCACGCTGCTCCAGTTTAGCACAAACGTGGCCTGAAAATGGATCAGAAACATTTAAATCGGTTCCATCCACGAGATCAGGTATAATCATTCCCTCTTGCTTCTCATTGAAATACCTTTGAGGGCTCCATCATATTGTTGATCACATTCTACACCATATTTTTGATCACATTCTCCACCATATTATTGATCACATTCTCCACCATATTATTGATCACATTCCACGTCATATTATTGATCACATTCCACATAGTATTATTGATCACATTCCACATAATATTATTGATCACATTCCACACCATATTATTGATCACATTCTACACCATATTATTGATCATATTCTCCACCGTATTATTGATCACATTCTCCACTATATTATTGATCACATTCCACATCATATTATTGATCACATTCCACACCAAATTATTGATCACATTCTCCACCATATTATTGATCACATTCCACGTCATATTATTGCTCACATTCCACACAATATTATTGATCACATTCTCCACCATATTGTTACGAATTTGGAATTCAATTGCACACAACATACAGGTTCCCTTAGTCAGCTATGTCGGATAAAGTGCATGTTCCCTAGATAGCTCACCTTCCATTGTTTAAATGTTTTGAAATCGAATAGATGCACTGCGGATCGATTAATAGTTAGGGAGCGGACAATGGAGACGTCCCTCCCCTCTTCTGCGAAGAGGAAGAAGAACCCGGCGGTGACGTCAACAACTCCCTCCCACCCGTGGTTGAGCGGGGGTGGATCACGAGGGCATGAGTCACGCCGCGTGCGGGGGAGGGGTTGCAAAGGATAAAGAGGACATCTTTTCTTTGTTCAAAAAGAATCCCGAAAGATTCGTGGGAGCCCGTGGTAGGGCTGAGTTCGTGGGCTGAGTTCGTGGGAGTCCCGTGGCAGAGTTCGTGTGCTGAGTCCCGTGGAGGATAAGCTTTTTGCTTCGGCAGTTGGGGGAGTCGGGAGGAAGCCGAAGCCAAGGAGCTGCGTGGAAGTCCGGGCGTCGCGAAGGAGACGCGAGCTGGAGGCGCGACCTTGCCTGCTGTGTCGCGCAAACCCGCCGTTCGTGTGGAGAGAGCCGGAGAGAGCTCGCCTGCCACACGGAAGGCCGAGCTCGACCGCGGCTACGCTAGCTGCTGTGGGGAAAGAGCATCGTGGGTCGCCCAAGCGCGTTCTGTGGGAGAGAGCCGGAGAGAGCTCGCCTGCCACACGGAAGGCCGAGCTCGACCACGGCTACGCTAGCTGCCGTGGGAAGGAGCATCGCGGGTCGCCCAAGCGCATCCGTGTGGAGAGAGCCGGAGAGAGCTCGCCTGCCACACGGAAGGCCGAGCTCGACCGCGGCTACGCTAGCTGCTGTGGGACGGGAACGTCGCGGGTCGCCCAAGCCAGACACCACGAGGGTGCAGGTAACCTGCAACGGTCTCGTGGACTCGTTCGGTCTGCCAAGTCCCACGCCATAAAGACCCAAGAGGTCCAGTCTGACCCATTGCCTTCGATGGGTCTTTTTCCTGCTTTTCTTTCGAATGAATGTTGTGGCGCCGAGTCCCGTAAGTAAAACGTTGTAAGTGACTTGTACATTAATAATTGCTTATAGACTGTTGTAGTTTTTGTCGTGCTTTTGTTGCTTGTTTAATTGCATACGTGTTTCATTATAATAAATGTCCTTGTGTAAATGTAACCTGCTCGTTTCGTCCATTCCCTCATTGACTGAACATTTCGTGGTTGGGAGTTAGAAAGCCGTTGGTTTGCCGTAATAGGGGGACATTGGACCGACGGTTCTCGGCGATTACGCCGCTCGGAATCGTCACAGACAAGCTCGCCCCCCGGCGTTTGTCCGTACGAGATCCGTCGAGGGTGGAATACCCGGTAGTTGGATCACGTGGGTATTTAGGTACATTGAAGATTGGCAATCGACCCTACCCCACGTGATCTGCCCATTGGCGTATTTCGGTTCTTGTACAAGGACCCGTCGCTCGGAGTTATCCGGCGGCGATCTATATCTGCGATCGGTCGGGCCGACTCGACTTGCTGCTCCATTCAGAGCGGTCGGTTTGCGGCCGACCCCCGGCTCGTAACAATTGGTGTCAGGAGTGGGATGTGAACCATACACCTCCGTAAATTTGTAGGTTCGAATCTGTAACAATTGGTTGTCAGGAGTGCGATTCGGCCCCTCCGCCTCCGTAGCAAAATTCACGGAGTCAGATCAGGGTTATACGGAGCAAACCCCCCCCCCCCCGTGTCCCCAAATTACGAGCGTATTAAATTTTATTCCCAGCACGTAAAATGTCAGCCAAGGCGAGCAGGGGCAGGAGGATTAGGAATGGATTTGAAATGTTAGAATGCATGGTCGAGGACGCCATCGCCATACGGGTTGGACCGTACCAGAAGTTGGGAAATACGGCGATGCAACAATGTACCTGGTTCTCCGTTTTATTATTATAACCGCACCACGAATCGTAGTCGTGGGAGCGCCTGTGCAGGAACTTTTCCGGCAAACAAACTCGGAGTCGCAAGTGGCGGCGCGGCCGCACTCAGCGCGGCATGAGGCTGTGAGCGGGCCGCTATTAATAGCGCAACGAGCCGCACGGCACGGCGGGAAGCGCTCCCGGCCACCGTTCAAACCACGGGGCATGGCAGGTGAGGCAGGGCGACGGCAGTACATTGCAAACTGAATTGGCCGAGCACAGGAACGAATTCGGGGGTTGGAAAGGACTTAGCCAACGCAGACTGGGTTCATAAGGATTATGTGCACACGGAATCACAACGATTGGCCGATGCACAGGAACAAGTTCAGGAGCTGAAAGAGGATCGCCTGGAATACCTAAATAAATACAGGAGGGAAATGATGAAATGAGGAAGAAAGAATTGTGAAAGAGTGTAGAGATGAAAACCGAATTAAAGGAAAGCTTCTGAGATACTGAAACACCAAAACAAAGAGATAGGATTACAAAATGAACTGAGGACGTTGAAAGAAAGAACGACAGCGAAAATGAAACGTTAAGGAACCACACTGTACAGATCAAACAGTTAGAAGCCAAAGCAAGTGTGAGTGTGTGGAGATGAGAAAGGAATTAGAAAAGAAAGCTTCTGAGATACTGAAACACCAAAACAAAGAGATAGGATTACAAAATGAACTGGGGACGTTGAAAGAAAGAACGACAGCAGAGAACGAAACGTTAAGGACCACACTGTACAGATCAACAGTTAGAAGCCAAAGCAAGTTGGAGTGTGCGGAGATGAGAAAGGAATTAGAAAAGAAAGCTTCTGAGTTACAGAAACACCAAAACAAAGAGACGGAATTACAAAACGAGTTGAGGATGGTGTGAGAACAAAGAACGACAGCAGAGAATGAAACGTTAAGGAACCACACTGTACAGATCAAACAGCTGAAGCGAAGGCCAGATTACAGAATGGGATGCAGGAAAGAGTAATGGAAGAAGAACGAATGAGACAGGAGAAAAATCAGTCAATTGAAGGAAATAACGAGATTGCAGAATGAGGAACAAGAGAGACAGTGGAATAGAAAACAAAAAGGTATGAATTTGAAACTGAACGACAGAAGAAAAAAATAGGTTGAGTACGAGGGAAAGTGAAGGAGCAAGGAATGAAGCAGGAAGGAGAAATCAGTCGATTGATGGAAACAACGAGATTGCAGAAGGAAGAACGAGAGGAACAGTGGAATAGAAACAAAAAAGAACATGAATTTGAGGTTGACCAATTGAAAGAAAAGGCGAGGCGGGAGTGCAAGAGAATAGAGAACGAACAACGAACGAAACGGGAAAAAGAACTAAGCCAATTGAAAGAAACGATGACATTGGAGAAGGAAGAACGAGAGGAACAGTGGGAAAGGAAACAAAACAATATGAGTTTGAAATTAATCAACTCGAGGAGAGAGCAAAATTGGAGTCCACAGAGATGGAAAAACTCCGAAAGATAACGAACAGTTAATGGGCTCAGAGAGGAAGAACGACTCAGATGGGAAGGAAAATGGAGCCGAGAAAAACAGAAACTAATAGATACGCAGAGACAACAGAAATAAAATGTACAGAACACGGGAGATAGAGGTGAATTGGACGGGGTTAAAGACGGACACACACACAGAGGTAGCGAGGCTTAATGGGGCGAGCGTGGCGGACTGTCTCGTGACCGTGCGAGCAGCTGGATAAGCCTCCTTCGGAACGGAGGGAGACGCTTTCTCCTTGAAGTGAATCACGACCAGGTGAGTTCGTCGTGCCCGAGCGAGTAGAGGGGGTGAGTGCTGTTGACGGTGCACGAGGAGCTTGGGGGGTATGGAGGCCCCGGGACCCTTGTGGTGGCACGATTCCCCAGTGTGATTGGCACGGTGTGTGTGGTGAAAGGTGTGAGTGCAGCGGCCTGTTGAAACGCGCACCGGGTGTGGAAGAGACCCCGTGTGTGAGTGGTGTGGTCACGAGTGTGCCAGGGTGTGTGCTTCCCAGCACTCCGTGTGTGAGAGAGACAGCATGTGTGAGGTCGCTGTGTGTAAGGGAGATGACAGTCTGTATGTGGGAGAACGCAACCGCATCCCCGTGTCCGAGTGCCATGGTGGAGTGTGTGAGC
>CM068957.1:152816450-152826522 GCA_035128595.1 Eptatretus atami | reverse complement strand
ACGGACAGACTGGAAATGTGTAGTGGAGACGTAGCTTAGCTACGTAGAGTAAATTGAACTTGCATGAGTTTTAAGGGATGACGAGGGAGCATGAGTTAGTCAGGGGATTTAGTTAGAAGGATGGCAGTGTGGAGTGTTGGTGTGAGTTGTGAAAATGGAAAGTGTGTGAGGAATGAGTGTAGGACAGTGGGCCAAGTGTGTGAGTGGAGCGAATGTGGTATGCATGGTGCGAATACTGTTGGGGGGAGGAGTACCCAAGTGACCCCGGAGTCAGTTTAATGTTAGCTAGTGGGTTATTTCAAATTTACTAAAGCAGGCCATTCTGAGCTTGTTGGGCCTCGAGACAGGACGCTAGTCTCTCCTATTCCCCTCCAGAGAGGGAACGTAGGGTTGGGAGTAGGCTAGGTGGACATGATAGGCTAGCCGGACAAAGACATAAAGGGGTTAGGGAGACAATTATAAAAGGAAATAAAAATAAGAGGGGCTAAATTTTGTTGTTTTTGTGGCAATTAAGGAGGGGTATGGACAGAGACAGGCAAAGGCGATAGAGTGGGGGGACAGTAGGCTAGGTCGAGCCGCCTTCAAGCGGCCGGCACCACCGCACTCCTCCAAACTGATGGAACCACACCAGAGCCGGCCAGCTTCACCTGCGGCCTGTTGTGCTGCAGCCCCTGTTCTGCATGGACTGCCTTGCCATGCCTGTTGCCTGCCTCTGCCATGACCCATGCCTGCTAGCCTTGTTGCTTTGCCCCTGTGTCCATCCATCACCATGCGCCCAGGACATCCAGTTTGTGAGGACTGCCCTGCAGGCAGCCTGTGCATCCAGTCCATTTTTGTTTTGCGACCATCTCCATCCATTCCCCTGCACCAAAGACTTTGCTATGACTTTTCCTTTCCCCTTTCACAGATCACAAGTCCTGGGCCATGGTTAGTGTAATTAATAGATAAGTTAAGATTGTAAATACGTGAACCCCCCTGCATGTTTGTTTAGCGCCGGCAATTTTAGTTAAGTTGTCCGAATGAGTCTGTGAGAGTTTGTTTAGTTAGTTACGCAGCGCATTAGGTTTTATTTTTGGGACACGTTTAAAGAAATGTCGCACTCAGGGATCCGAAGGTAGAACGTACTAGGGGAAAACTTACACATGCTGGTCACACGAAATTTGACGACTCGGGACGAGTCTGTAAAAAGGGAGGGGGTAGTGTTACGAATTTGGAATTCAATCGACACAACATACAGGTTCCCTTAGTCAGCTATGTCGATAAGTGCATGTTCCCTAGATAGCTCACCTCCATTGTTTAATGTTAGAATCGATTAATGCGCTGCGGATCGATTTAATAGTTAGGGACGAAACAATGGAGACGTCTCCCCCTCTCTTCTGCGAAGAGGAAGAAGACCCTGCGGTGACGTAACAACTCCCTCCCACCCGTGGTTGAGCGGGGGGTGGATCAGAGGGCATGAGTCACGCGGTGCGGGGGAGGGGTGCAAAGGATAAAGAGGACATTTTTCTTTGTTCAAAAGAGTCCGTGGAGTCCCGTGGTAGGGCTGAGTTCGTGTCCGGAGGTCGGAGTTCGTGGAGTCCCGTGGAGCTGAGTTCGTGGTGAGTTCGTGGCGAGTTCGTGAGTCCGTTCGAGTCCTGGCGAGTTCTGTGGCTGAGTCCGTGGGAGGTAAGCTTTTTGCTTCGGAGAGAGCAGTCGTTCAGCGCATCGGGTCCTGCTTGGCTTGCTTGGCTTGAGCCTTCGGAAGCTTTTTGCTTCGGCTGCTCAGTGAGCTTCGCTGCTGCTTTGTTTTGGAAGGAACTTGAGCCGGTTGTTCGGCTCGAGCTGCGAGTGGAGGCTTCTTCCTCTCTTCTCTTCCTCTTGGTTCGTGGAGCTTTTCGTTCTCCATTTTGTTTCCCGGCTTGGTGCGACGCTCGGCCTTCTCTTGGAGTTGGTCCTCGGGGAAGCGACATCGACAGGAAGGATCGGCGCCTCTCTCACCGGCACGTGTTGAGAAGCGCGGGAGATTCGCGGGAGCTCGGGAAGGAGTCGCGGCGATTGATCCAGCTCGCTCTCGCTGGAGCCCGGGTCCGGACAAGTTGAAGCCCACAGAGGTGGAAAGTTCGATCAAGCTCTGAGTTCAGCTCACCTGTCCTCCGAGCTGGAGCTCGTGATTAAAGGCCTCAGCCACCGTTTCTTGTGTGTGTGTGTGTGTGTGTGTGTGTGTGTGTGGTGTGTGGTGTGTGGTGTGTGCGTACGTGTGTCCGTGGGCCCGTCTAAATAAGTAGGAACTGTTGTTAAGTGTAAATGACTGTACATAATAAGTAGACGGTTGAAGTTCTTTTGTCGTGCTTTTGTTGCTTGTTTAATTGCATACGTGTTTCATTATAATAAATGCCCTTGTGTAAATGTAAACCTGCTCGTTTCGTCCATTCCCTCATTGACTGAACCTTTCGTGTGTTGGGAGTTAGAAAGCCGTTGGTTTGCCGTAATAGGGGGACATTTGGACCGACGGTTCTCGGCGATTACGCCGCTCGGAATCGCGCACGGACAAGCTCGCCTCGGCGGTTTGTTCTGTACGAGATCCGTCGAGGGTGGAATACCCCGGTAGTTGGATCACGTGGGTATTTAGGTAACTTGAAGATTGGCAATCGACCCTACCCCACGTGATCTGCCCATTGGCGTATTTCGGTTCTTGTACAAGGACCCGTCGCTCGGAGTTATCCGGGCGGCGATCTATATTCCGGGTGATCGGTCGGGCCGGCTCGACTTGCGGCTCCGTTCAGAGCGGTCGGTTGGCGGCCGACCCCCGGCCCGTAACAATATTATTGATCACATTCTCCACCATATTATTGATCACATTCTACATCATATTATTGATCACATTCTACATCATATTATTGATCACATTCTCCATCATATTCATGATAACATTCTACATCATGTAATTGATCACATTCTACCTCATATTATTCATGACATTCTACATTATATTATTGATCACATTCTCCATCATATTATTTATCACATTCTCCATCATATTATTCATGACATTCTACATCATAATATTCATTACATTCTACATCATATTGTTGATCACATTCTACATCATATTGTTGATCACATTCTACATCATATTATTCATGACATTCTACATCATATTATTGATCACATTCTACATCATATTATTCATCACATTCGAAATCATATTATTCATTACATTCGACATCATATTATTGATCACATTCTAATCATTTTATTGATCACATTCTTCATCATTTTATTTATCACATTCCACACCATGTTCTTGATCACATTCCACATCATATTATTCATCCCATTCCACATCATATTATGGATCACATTCGACATCATATTATTCATTACAATCTACATCATATTATTGATCACATTCCACACCATATTATTCATTACATTCTGCATCATATTATTGATCACATTCTCTACCATATTATGCATTACATTCTCATCATATTATTGATCACATTCTATATCATATTATTCATGACATTCTACATCATATTATTGATCACATTCTACATCATATTATTCATGACATTCTCCAACATATTGTTGATCACATTTTCCACCATATTATTGATTAAATTCTACATCATATTATTGATCACATTCTACACCAAATTATTCATTACATTCTACATCATATTATTGATCACATTATCCACAATATTATTCATTACATCCTACATCATATGATTGATTCCATTCTACATCATATTATTGATCACATCCTTCATCACATTATTCATTACATTCTCCAACATATTATTCATTACATTCTTCTCCATATTATTGATCACATTCTCCACCATATTATTCATTACATTCCACATCATACTATTCAATACATTCTCCACCATATTATTCATTGCATTCTCCAACGTATTATTACCTCCATCACTGTAAGTGAAGAAGGTTATGTTTTCACCCCCGTCTATCTGATTGTCTGTCTCTTTGTCCAATTATGTACAGGATATCTCAAAAAGTTGTGGACGGATCCGGATTAAACTTGGTGGACAGGTGGGGTGTGTGACAAGGACGAACTGCTTCGATTTTGGTGAAGATCCGGATCTGTATCCGACAACTAGTATTTTGAAATGATTCTTCACCATTGAGAGACAAGGCCAAAAACGATATATAGCATGATATCTCAAAAAGTTGGGGATGGATTTGGATGAAACTTGGTAGCCACGTTGGGTGTGTGACAAGAAAGAATTGATTTGATTTTTGTTAAAATCCGAATTCGGATCTGAATACGAGAATTATTTATTTTTTCAGTAATTATTCACCATTCAGAGATATGGCCAAAAACGATATAGTACTGTATAGCATGATATTTCAAAAAAAGTATTGGGCCCAATATGTTCTCATGGATCAGGGATTACGTGGGGGATAGTCGGGTCAAAATACAACCTGACCGACAACAAATTGTAACAAAAGGTTTTTCAGTGGTTTTCATTCCTACTGGATATACTGATCAACAGAAAAAAGTCTACCAAAATCTGACATCCGGAAATGGGTTAAAACAGTCATTTTCAAGATGGCCGCCACCGGGCTTTGAAATAACTAAAACAGCTATAACTTCTTCAATAATTGTGATAAAAACATAATTGTTGGTTCTGCTCCATGGTTTTAATGGATCCGCAATCCACTTGTGTCAATAAAATTTAGATCTGATCAGTATTTAACATGAAATCCAAGATGGCGGCAAAATTCAAGAGTGCAAAATCAATAAATTTTCCATCTGAACCAAATCACTGAACACTGGTGCCATGAAACATTTATTTGTGAACATTACATAATGGCAGTTTAGGTTACAATTTCAGTCCTCATCACTGTCCTCATCCTCAGAGGCTTGATTTAGTGGATCGTCACAAAACGTCACTTGGCATGATCCACATGCAGACGTACACGGAAGCCCATTCCTTCTGCAGCTGCAACGGGGTGTGTCACAAGCTGTGGTGCAGTTGCAGTGTATCATCTTCAGAAGAGTGTCAGTGTCTGTGCAGCTTCATGGCAGTCATGAATGTACAAATACGATTGTCTTCAAGTCCCCCAGCCCAGTCCAAGAGATTCAAGTCACCCTCCATCCCCCATTCCAAACATGACCTGTAGTACAACTCGAGACAATGAACTGGTGCAGATTCCATCTGGGGGAGACGTTCATGCTAACGAAAAGACTTCTAGCAGCAGCGAGCCTTCTTGTAATATCTTGTAACGCATGGCTGCCAGAGAACTTGTTGCTCTTTCGCCCACCAACATATAGGCCATCGTTGGCTGCCAATTTCTTTATGTTTCAGCGTGCTGATGCCTCATTCACTTTAGGAATGTATCTGCACACAACTGAGGCTTTCATCTCACCGAGTTTCTGAAAGGACTCTTCAATGATTTTTTTTCAAGCCATTACACACGAGATTGAATCACACATCCTGTGAAGGCGCTGTAGCAACTAATAGTTGATGTGCCACAACTTATTCCCAAGAAGATGCTTCATCCGATTGTTGTCATATACTTTCAAGTTGCTTCTGAGGTTGTTGATCTGAAATATAGTGGTTCATCTGGTATACGTAATAGGAGCAAAGCATCAACAAATCTGGTCTATCAGATTAGTGTGGTGGATGCAGAATTGTGTGTTAGCTGTCTTGGCAATGTCACAGCAGCGTCCTTACTTCCTGATAACTGCCAGCCACTTTTCAGCTGATCACCTATTAAGGTGATCAGCTGTTGCTTGTACTGACGACAGATAGGATCATTCTCTCCTTTCCGTCAAATTTCAGTTTCTCTGGTGAAGTTCACAATCGGATAGCTGTTGGTGTCCCCGTCTCTGCTGAGTGATTCCTTTATCGAAGGGCTGCACCATAGCCATCAAAGACAACAGTGCTGTCCCATAGTGTTTGTTGTGAAGTCCGCATATGCTCTGGCTATTTTCATATGCACGTTCCCTTCTTCCACTTGAGCTTGGCAGCAAGTACTCCACTCAAAACCATACCTTTCTCTTAAGGTGCTAAGATGGGTGTCAGGTACTCCTCACAGCCATTGCCTTGGTACAGTGTCATTGACGGCCTTACGAGAGTTGAGTGTCGGCCTTCCTCAGATCTTCTAGTTGTCCCAAAAGGGATGAGGATTGGACAACTGAGCTCAAAATTCATCACGGTCCTTCAAGTGACAAAATCACTATCCAGGGGTTTCTTATTTTTTGAAGTAGGAGTACCATTAAAATAGCAGGTTACCGATCACTGCGAGCGAAGCGAGTGCAGCTGTATGGCTGGGTCTAGGCCCTACGGCCCTGGAAACCGATCCTAGAATGGTGGAGAGCATCTCTAGCATGATTTCTGACATGAAATATGTTCAATTATCATGCGTTGGGGGTGGAAAAACTCCACAAAAACTGGTGTTAGGCCTTACATATGGTAGTAACAGTACTGCATTAACTGACTAGATGGCTCGACCTGGTTGATAATTCACGCTAACTTATAGTTAGTTCAGCGCTTTAACTGGATCTGTTGTAACTGGACTCTGTCAGCCTATGATAAATCCCGGATTCGCGTTCTGTCTTTCTATTTCAATTACTTTAATTTCCAAAATTAGGTAACTGTTGGCATGTGTAACTTGTTGATACTTTCTGCTTCTGAGAATAATTCATCCCAACAATTTATTGATTACATCCTGCCAGACCTATATTAGTGAAGAATGTATCAATCTTTACACTACACATAGATAATATCATGCGATGATAATGGGGAGTACATGTTACATTTTCTACCATTAAAAACTAGCTGATTCAGACTGTAGCCAAGAGTTTATTAGTTCAAGAATGTTAATGAGCTGGCTGCAGTAGATGGTGTCACTGATCAGGAACGCACAGGTTGATTTTCTGCAAGAGGTGACAACATCTGGCAGATTCAGAAATGAGGAAAAAGAGTTCGCCGGTTATTTACATGGGTGGATGACTGTTCAGGAGAGTGAGACAGACGGCCCCAGAAAGAGAGGTCAGTGAGAGGCGAGTAGTGGAGGACAGCGAAGACGTCAGGAATTCTGCAAATAGCAAATAATAATTACATGTGTTCTGGTATACTGAATTGAAAAATTGTGAAGGTGTGATGCGAAGAGGGGTTCCCATGCCTATCATTTTAATGCCGCCACACCCCCATACACTAAATGTAATGAAAATTCTTGGATGTTAAGCAAGTGGATAACTGAAAGTATCCAAAATGCATTCATCACGGTGAGAAACTCTCAAAAAGCCACCATTACCAGAATTGAGGCACCTCAACAATAACACCTAAACTTCACAACTCCGTAAATAC
The DNA here is from genome assembly GCA_035128595.1 of Eptatretus atami. Classification (NCBI taxonomy): domain Eukaryota; kingdom Metazoa; phylum Chordata; class Myxini; order Myxiniformes; family Myxinidae; genus Eptatretus; species Eptatretus atami. Next base: position 152,819,197 of record CM068957.1, on the reverse strand, counting down.
TGCATGAACTATTTAAGCATAGGGAAGCATATTATATTTGTAAATTTCTTTTCATTCATTTATGCATATTTCCCCTTCGATTCTCATCTTTACTTTGTTCAAATATATGTTTTTATTATTTATTTTGTTTTTGTTTATTAAAAACAGCTCAAACAAAACTTTAGACAGTTTATTGTTTGAAAATGAATTATAAACATGATTAACTTCACTCGTTTTCTGATAATTTCTTTATTATGTCAGCTTGCTCAATCAGTCAAACCAATCAAACAGTCTAAGTGTGCTACTGCAGTACAAGCAACAATCCGATTTGTTAAACTTCACCTTACATTATCCGCCAATCATCGTGTTGTGTATACCGTCAAAAAGACTCGCAAGTCTATTGGTACATGCATGTACCGCGGGTACCTTTTCAGTTGGGCCAAGTTCACAGCGCTCATACTTGGCCTTACTTCAATGAATAAACGGGATGTTTCCAGTACAATAACACGAATTAATAAATGTACAAAAAGTGCTTAACTTATAGCAAATTTACTACAAATAAAAAGCACAATGTGGGGCTGACCGTGTCATTTTGGAACGCATCACTTGCCGAAAGCTCAAAATGACTAGGTGAAACACAGTTTGAGTGAAAAAGCAACAAACAGTCGCACTCGCGAGAGTGCAAGTTGTAGACCAATACTGCATGGCCAGAAGCCTTACCTCCCATGTATTTGGACTTCTGTCGAAAATCCAAGTCCAAACAGAAGGATTTTCGTTCGATGCCATAGTTTCAGCACGAAACTGCGAGCTACAAAGTTATTCTTGGAGGTCATGCTGTTTGTATCAGGGGTTATCAGGCAGACAGTCCAAAACCAGCTAAGCGAAGAACTTCGATTGCAGGAGCGTGTTTAGCTGCTCTTGTTATTTTTAAGGTTCAGTAGTTGTCTAGACCGTCGCAGAGTACTACAGTAAAAGTCAATGCCCGCTTTATTATCGAAATTACATGTGTTTTCGTCTCGGATTCAAAACAGGGGTGTAGAGATTTCGTGGTACAAAAAAATAAAAAAAACATCGAAAAAATCGGCCGCTGAAGTAGGCGGCGACCTTTGGACAATTTTTTCTCTGAAATAAACGGGTGCGGGTCGCCGGTACCGGCTTCTAAGGAAACCCCTGCTATCTGGGGAACACAGGGAATTCGTGGAAATCGCACATGAGATCGATGGTTCTGTGAGGAGCAACCTGGAGAGCATTAGAAATTTCCCAGAGGTCTTTGCTTTCTTGTTCCTCTTGTGGAGAAGGAAAAACAGGTTGTCCAATCATTCTCTCGATGATTTTGTTCCCACAGCTTCATATTATGCTACGTTGATGTCTTCCTTGCCGATACCATTTATTGATATTCTCTATGTAGGATCAGAGGAGAAAGTGAAAGATGCATCAGCTTGTGCTTGGATCTTAGAGGCTCGATGCATATGTCTTCAATTCTGGCACCAGTGCTTCTTGCTGGTTCGCTTGTTGCCGTATGTGAGTCATTGAAGTCCTTGAATGGGACATTGACCTCAGACGTTTTATGGGGTGGACATTGTCACAATGCATGGTTCCTCATGGTATCTTTACTGCCATGAGGTCAAGCCACCGGTGCTCTTTAGTGATCTCATGAGTGTTTGTTCGCATGACTAGAATCAAGCTGAGGCCTGCCCACAAGCTGTTTTCGCCGGATCAATGTAACCATCTTTGAAAACTCTCATACACATCTGTGGTGTTTGCTCTCATGCATCTCATTCTTGTATGTAAGATAGTGGACTTCTGCGTAGTGTAGGTGTTCAGCTGCTGCAATATGGCAAGGCATCAGCAACAGCTGCAAGATCCTTCCAAACCACCGTTGCGATCTGCTTTGATCATTGCCCGCGCAGTTATGAGCATTTTGTCTAACCCAGCCACAAGCATTACTCTTTGATGTCAGCAAGTCAGATTTCTTTTTTTCAAGTTCATCAGTGATCCTTCAACAATGCAGTGATTCTTTCAAGACGTTCTGAGAGATGTCACCCGTTAGCAAGGACAGAAACTTTTCTCCAATCTTTCTACTGGGCATGAATCAGGATTTTTCCATACAGATGACAATAAATCGAATGTAGACACTTTGCCTCACCAGTAGAGGCTCGGAATGCTCCTCTGAACAGAATTTTCCGAATCATATGAACTACAGCATTTCACCTAACACCAGTTCCAGGATGTTTTGTCCTCTTCCCCATTCAAGTGCTATTGCTCCAAGCGATTCATGAACGTTGAAAATAGACTGAAAACCCTTTTGTTAGAATTTGATAATATGGGTTGATGTTCCTACAGAGTTTGATTAGTATAAGAACAATTTATTGATTTACGCCCCTTCTTTGTTAGCGCCATCTTGAATTTCAGGTTAATATGATCGATCTAATTTATACACACAGTGGATGCTGAATCCATTAAAACCGATGGACCCGAACCAACAATTATGTTTTATCAACATTATTGAAGAAGTTATAGCTGTTTTAGTTATTTCAAAAGCCCGTGGCGGCCACTGAACATGACTGTTTTAACCCATTTCCGCGATGTCAGATTTTGTAGACGTTTTTTCTTTGATCAGTATATCCGTAGGCAATGAAACACCATAGAAATAGACCTTTGTTCAATTTGTGGGCGTTTTGACCGGTTGTTTGTCATAAATTGACCCGACTCGATGTATGCGCTCTACGGTCCCTCGATCTATATTATATTCCATATCTCGTCTCTTT
>CM068957.1:152768965-152781541 GCA_035128595.1 Eptatretus atami | reverse complement strand
GGTTACCCAGGAAACGCCTTAAGACCCCAGACAGCGAGGAGGCCGAGGATTGCCTGATAAAGGATAAAATTAAATAATGCCGTTAATTATCTTCAAAAGGGTGTTTTAATTAACCCAAACACCCAAATTTTCACTCTTTCACTTCCTTGGAGTTTTTTTTAATTTTCACACACACACCCATTGCCTTTTATTAGTATAGATTACATTTTCCACCATATTATTCTGAGCTGGTGCAGCCAACCAAAAATTGAAAAATATTGTCGTGCCCCTCCCTGGATGGATGGCCGAGCAGTTTCCCTTGGAGGCTTACACCCGAGATTCTCGGAGATTATGGCGTGCGCGGGAAGGAAGGGGGTGGCAAATGCACGTAACGGACAGAGCAGAGGGAAGCACAGCACCAGGGCATTTATCTAGAACCCATGTCAAATAGACCAACACGAGAAACTTAAATAAATACGGGTTTAATGAAAACAATCAAATATTTACAATGATAATAATTCAAAATGGGATAATAATGAAATGTGAGGCAAATTACATTCCTATTTAAGGAGCCTCCACACAGACTTAAATACAGACAAGGGAATACAATAATAAAAGAAAAATCCCTCCTTTATTTTGGCACTTAGCTTCGGGTCCAGGAGTGAGTTTCGGTAGATTGAAGGTCACAAAACTGCTTTGTCACTGCACGGGAAAATGCGCCCAAAATGGCACGCGGCCGCTCTCTAAGCGGGCAAATGTACAGGAGGCGATTCTGGCGGGCGGCGATGCAAAATGGGGCCGTCTCTTTCCCCGATGGCACAACATGAGGCTTCCAGGCTGGTTTCACACAATCCAGCCTCACGGTCAATGGCCAACATCTTGCTTCACCACGTGAGCCAATTCACCTTAGCATGAACACAAGAATCATGCATTCTTCTTCACCACATCGAGGGAAAGCCAGCCATAATGCCCTTTTCTTTCAACCGGCGATCCTAACTCTCTCTCTCGCTTCTGTCCCACTCCGAGCCTTCATCTCGACTGCCTTCTTGTCGCCCAACATGAGACTATCTGACTGCCCTAACTCCCGCTTACCAGCTCTCTGACGTCACACCCATTTATCATCCACTCCAGGGGTGTGGATTGCTTGCTGTCCCCTTGGAGGCAGGGCTTTCTGCCTGCTTGGAGGTGCAGCTCAGTTGTTGTTTTAAGGACATGATCTCTTTTTATCACCAGTCTTGAAATACAAAAACATAGGAGAAGGTCACAGGGGGTAATCACGTACTGGGAGAACTTATCCTTAAACCCTACCTAATTTAACACAGCACCACCCCCCGTGTGGTGACAATAACACTTACGCTCACAGTTTCGCTACTTATTTTACATCAAGATGTCTCCTACACGTCCAGGGACCAAGCAACTCGACATAATTATATCTTTCCTATGAAATTCCTCCATCTACCCCACAAACCTAGCAATATATAAATCATTTTCATTTCATCAGGAAAACAAATCAAACATAAATGTGGACTCAACCAAACCAGGATTGTGGGAGGGGGGAAGATGGACAGTGTCCATTCCAAAAGTGATACATATCCAAACCATCCCCCAAATCAACTGAAACAAGTATTCAAACAATTTAATAACATAGATAGATTTAATCCATACCAAAACAACAAAACATATAAAACATTAAGCATTTTATTATTTATTTTTAAAATGATAATCGAATCGTTTCGCATCTGTGGTAATCCACATGGTGGACTGAACCAAAAGACAGGATTGAGTGGGGGAAGGGTAGAATGTATCATAAGCCAAATTTAATAACAGATGGATTTAGTCCACACAAAAAGAACAAAATGTATAAAACATTAAGCATTTACTACTTAAAAAAATTGCAGAAAGTCAAAAAAAACAACTTCTAAAAAAAATGGTAAAACATAGAGGGATGAAATCTCAAAAAAATAGGGGCAATACTCCGTCCGAGGCGATCACCTGGTAGAATAATGATATTGAGGAGGAAGTCAACATGAGACAGAATCAGCAAAATGTACCAATGAACAAAGGTTATAACAAATACCTATTTTGGGGGGCAACACCCCCCCCACCCCATAAATCCTCTGCGATGCTGATTATTATTTTTTTAAATAGTGAGCAAACTTTCGTACATCATAGATGATGAAGGGTGTGGTCAAGTTTCATTGAAATTGTAGGTGTAGTTTCAGAGAAGAAGTTGCAAGTATTTTTCGACAGACAGACGGACTGACGGATGGACGACGCCCTAACCCTAATCCTAACAGGACCTAAATAACCCCGAGAACCCAAAAGACCCAATCAACCCTGAGGACCCAAATTACCCCAATGACCAAAAGACCGTGAAGACCCAAAATACCCCAAAGACTCAAAATACTCCCAAGACCCAAAAGACACTTAAAGACCCAAAAAACACTTCAGGACCAAAAAGACCCTGAAGACGTGAAAGAACCTGAAGACGCAAAAGACCCTGAAAGACTTTGAAGACCCAGAAGACTGAAAAGGTGCTGAATACCCACAACACCCAAAAGACCCCAAGGAACCAAAACATCCAAAAGACCCAGGGGAATCCAAAAGATCCAACAACACCATTTGGGGCCCATGGAAATTCCTCATCATGTAAAATGTGACTTCAGGTCTCCAACCCAAACCCCCCGCCCCCCCCCCCCTTCGCTCCCACACACACACTCCCAAGTCCTCAATTCCCTTCACAACTCCAACTGTCCTCTCTCTGCCCTCCCTACGACCACACCTAAACGATGTGCGCCTCTCCCCATTTCTTCACATCCTCAAACCCTATCTCAACCCAAAGTCCTCAACTCCTCCACCCCTCAACCCCTTGATATCAACTCTGTTCCCTCTCTGCAACCCCTCATTCCCCAGCCCAACTCTGTCATCTTCTCCGTTCTTCTTCAAGTCCTCAACTGCCCCAACCCCCAAGTCCTCAATCCCCCATTCTCAATGTCTCAATTTCGAAAATGTGACCCAAATAATGTATCGGGGTGTTTCTATCTTTGCTGGTGGTCTTTGGGGAGAGGGGATTGTGACGCAAATTCTCTATGTAAATGTGCATAATGTAGCGCCATCCAGATTTTCCCTGGTATTACAAGTCTCCACCAATTAAAGTGCAGTTTCCTGTCCCCTTGTTTTCCAGTGCAGTGAGGTGTTATTAATTATGAGCAGTCGGTATGTTTTGCTTCTTGCATGTCACCCAGATTAGTTTTTTTTTGCCTCTACAGAGCTGTCAGTTGCCGATGCAACGCCCAAATAAAGGTGTGCGTCAAAGAACGTGTTGCATGCTTGGAACAAGATCACCCATAGGGTGAGTACTCTGCTAGTCTACAGTATGTATTATGGAGCAAGTGTATGCGGCTATGAATGTATGTACATCAGTTCATCACCCATTGTGGGGACAGCTGACCTTACATCACCCACAATTGTAACCTGAAATACTTAACCTGAAGTAACCAGAGGACCCCAAAACCCCCTCCCCCCCCCCCCCCCCCCCGAGGACCCAAATGACCCAAACAACCATGAAGACCCAGACGACCATGAAGACCTAAATAACCCAAGGATGTAAACAACCTCACGGACCCCCCCCCCCCAAAAAAAAATCCAAATGACCCTGAGGACCCAAATGACCCCAAGGACCCAGAAGTCCCCAAGGACCAAAAATATCCAGAGGACCCAAAGACCCTGAGGAGCCAAATACCCAACAGACCCAAAGACACAAAGAACACCGAAGACCCAAAATATCCCCAAGAACCTTAAAGAACCAAAAGACCATGAGAGATCCAGAAACACAAAAGATCCCAAGACAAAAAGACCCTGAAGACCTAAAAGACCGAAAGGGCCCAAGGACCCAAAAGACCCAGAGGATGCAAAAGATCCAGACATTGCAAAAGACTCTGAGGACCCAAAGATCCAAAAGACCTAGAAAGACCCAAAAGACCCAGGGCATCAAAAGACCGTGAGGACCCAAAAAACTCAACAGACCAAAAGTGACTATCTGGGACCCATGGAAGTTCTGCATAATAGAAATGTGATTTCAGCCCCTCCCCAACCCCCCATACACACAATCCCAAGTCCTTAACCCCTCTCCCATCTCTGTCATCTCTCTGCCCCCCCTCCACTACCACAACACAACTCTGTGCTCCCTCCTTTCTTCAAAATCCTCAAACCCCTTCACAACCCAAGTCCTAACTCCCCCTCCTCAAAAGCCTCAAACTCCTCGATCCTAACTTTGTCCCCTTTCTACCCACCTCCCCCACCCAACTCCGTCATCCTCTCCCCCTTTCTTCTTCAAAGCCTCCTCAACTGCCCCAACCCCCAAGTACTCAACCCTCCTCCTCACCCCAAATCCTCAAGCCCCCCCTCCTTACCAACATCTTAATCTCCCTCTTCCAACTCCAAGCATCCCCACCCCAAACTCTGTCCTCCTCTCCCCATTTCTTCCCATTTTTAACAACGTTACACAAGGAACTTTGGTGGATGAGGTGGCCATTCAGCTGATCATGCCTGTGTTGTTCCTGTTCCCATTTGTTAAGAACAATGTTAAAAGTAAATAAAGATGGAACGTTAAATTCACAATCCCTTCCCCCTTTCTTCCCTTTTCCTCACTATAATCTACAGACCGGTGTTTGTGTGTTTGTTTGTTTGTCACGCTACTCCGACAGTACTGGGCCGATTACATGCATACTTGCTACATAGGATCATCGTGACCCCAATTAATGTATGGGGCTGATTATATCTTTGCTGGCAGTCTTGTAGGGAATGGGGGGACACAAATTCTCTATGTAAATGTGTCTTGTGTAGCACCACCTCCAGCTTTTCCCTGGTATTACAAGTCTCCACCATTTACAGTGCACTATTCCTGTCCCCATGTTTTCCAGTGCAGTGAGGTGTTTTGAATTTTAGCAGTAGGTATGTTTTTGCTTCATGCACATGACTTCATGGGTTATTTTTTTGTAATTGCATACACAGAGCTGTCAGTTGCCTATACACCACCCAAATAAATGTATGCATCAGAAGAACGTGTTGCATGCTTGGAAAAAGATCGCCCATAGGGCAGGTACTCTGCTCGTAATAATAATAATAATTTGTTTTCAACTGAACACTCAACCTTAGAATCGACCATAAAACCACTGAGATATGGCCAAACATTACTGAAAATGTGTAGCTGAAAATCTGACTTCGATGTGCCTGAACTTGCCTAATTACACTCTATTTCATTACATCATTACATTACATCTATTTCATTTTTCATCCACCATTGTGCTCCCCACAGTAGCGATGCTTCTCAACTTTTGCCCCCAATAGAGGCAACCTTTTTACAAGGTTTAAAACAAAATACAGTGCTAAAGCTAAGTTTAACGCCGATTGAAAAATGATATATTAAAGCACTCAGACTTGCTTCTCCACTATTTCAACCGAAACTCACACTGAGTTGAGCTTGCAGCATGCAGGTCCGAGTATATTCCTCCTTTAAAAGCAGCATGCTGGCCCTTGATGCTGCAATGTCGGCATAGATAGGATGGCAAGCACGGTCGATTCAACCTTTTCAGACGTCTGGAAAATGTTCTGAGGATAGAGCTTTTTTAGCAGCTCATTGGTGGAGCTCATGGTGGTAGGGAGGAGGGAAAGGTATCCGAGTTGTCTGGATTAGTGGTCGATAGAAGAGCCACTGTGCTGCTATTATTTCACAACAACCAAAGCATGCGTGTCCGGTGCCATGCAGATTTGCCTACATGATCTGTTCTCTGTGCATTCTGTGCTATTTTTGCTTCTGCTTCATCGTGGGCCAAGGAGAGGATGAGGCTAAAGCTCTCAATGTGGTCATGGATAGAGAATATGTGGTTTTGACAAGCGTTTGTGATTTCGCTTTTGGAATATATTGGAAAGAGTGTGTTTTAAATCAAACAACCAGTTGCTCAATTTTGTGGTGTTGCTTTATTTTGTTCATTGATTGCTGACGAAACTACCAAAATAACTTCCTGGTTGACTCTGAAACTTCAGACTTTATTCCTGCTCTTATTCGCATTAATCAACTGTCTTTGCACCTGTATAGCATATAAACGAAAATATACAATAAGTAAACTCAGTAAACGACACATATAAAGGCGACAGGTGTATTTGTTGCCACATATTTTTGGAAAATATTGTTCAACAGATTGATTTCGGATTTTGAAGAGATGGAGGGATCCAGTATCCTAAGCACTGAATAAATATAAAGGTGGTAGGTTATTACCCAGAATTGGATGTCTGACCATAAACTCTGGAGAGAAAAAAAAGTGAAATTAATTCTAAATATGAAGAGGTACGTATTTAAGGTTTAATGTGGATAATGGAACTCTTGTGTGATGCTTTTACCCTGAAGGATATTTATGTAGAGAAGAACAAGGATGAAAGTCAGAAATAGGGGGTAGATTAAGATTGCTTGTGTGTGATCTGTGATTGTTGTGTGCTTGAGGGCTGATGGGATATTCGAGATGTTCTCCTTAAAAGGTGTGGGTCTTATGTGTGAGTGTGACGTCTGTGTTAACTCAACCCCCACGCAACTGCCTACACCACACATCTTTTCTGTTGCGCACATCTCATTCTTCCCTCCGCTCACTATTCCCCTTCTCTTTTCACATCCCCATCCTGTTTTTTACTGACCTCTCCATCTACTTCCTTTTACCCATCTTCCACACCAGCATCACATGGCACACATGTGAGAGAGCATTACACTACATGAGTGCTGCTAAGGAAATTCAACCCATGTGAGATGAGCTGAATGGACCTTTCCTGTGCACAGTAAACAATGTAACTGCATAATGTTTAATACAGTACCTTCAAGAGGGGTAACCTGCTCACCCTGTCGTGGCTTTTCTACCTGTGATACCAGTCCACACATTGTCGTTGATCCTTAATGCCCTTAGGCAACTTCTTCAACTTGGGATGAAAATTAAAATGCCCTCTGTGAAAAGGCAATGCCACCCACCATCCCTCTGAATATATAATAATGAATGTATTTGCGTGTATGTATGTGTGTATGTATGTATATGTATGAGAGAGAGAGAGAGAGAGAGAGAGAGAGAGAGAGAGAGAGAGAGAGAGAGAGAGAGAGAGAGAGAGAGAGAGAGAGAGTCAGAGTCAGAGTGAGAGTCTCCTCCATAACCCCAAAACCATGAAATCCCATGGCCCGAAACTTTGCATGCCTCCGAAGTGAACTCCAAGGGAATGCATGAAAGAAAACTGAGTATTCGGCTAAATTTAAACACTCCCTTTGAGGATAATTAACGGGGTGCTAATCATATAGAGTCAAAAAGCCTTACCCAGATGTTGGTGTGCCATTTTGGTTAGCCCGCTGTCACTCTGCACGGGATTAAGCCGCCATTTTGTTTCGTCCTGCTCAAAATGCCTCAACTTGGAACAGGCCACACCGGGATCTGTAGGATAAAGCTCTTAAAATTTAATTTTTCACTCTCCTCACTCACATTGAATGCCTAATCTTCATACCTATGAATTGCTGCGTACATGTTGTGTGTAAGCAAAGATAGCCCACACGAAGGATCTTTCGCTCATCTGCTTTAATCACGTCTCGTACTCCACACTCGACAGCCCGCTGATGTGACTCTTGGTTCCGCCTCATCAGTTCTGGCTCACCATGCATTCATTAATATTCATGCAACTCCCAACACTACATATTCCTTTTTTCGTGAAAATAACAACTAATAATGAGAAAAAACAAGGAACATCGTAAGCATGTAATTGTCATGCATTCATCAACATTCATGTAACTCCCAATACCACAGTGCGTTGCTTTTGTAGGTGCTATAGTTTTCAAATTCAAAAGGGAGGGGGGTTGGGTGGTCGGAGGCCGAGGAGAGGGTGGAAAAAGGGAAGGGAAGGGGTGAGAGGAGGGACCCAGCATTGCCCGGCAATGCCAGGTACCTTTGCTAGTATATAAGCTTCCTTTGCACTTAATGAGGCTGTTCTTGAATCTTTACATTCTATCCATGCGTGGGTAAACAGTATTTTAAATTTTTATGCCTCCTCTGACGAAGTTGCTGGAGGAATTTTGTTTTTGAGTTGTCCGTCCGTCCGTATATCTGTACGTTTGTCCGTCAGTGCTAATTTTCTCTGCAACCGCTTATCCGATTGACACGAAATTTTCACCACAGGTAAAACGACTCATGTAGAATGTTGTAATGAAAATTATCATGTCATAGGTCACGTGGTGTGGCAGCGATGTTGGAAAAAAGGGAAAAACTTTGGACCTCTGTGTCTCAGAAACGATTCCATAGAAAAGAAAATTGAAACAGCACATGTCAAGTACTCTCCATGGGGAAGCGAGTGATTTTTTTTTTTGATGATGTCATCGGTGGCTTTGTTGTGGTCATAATTGTATACGTCGAAGGATTTATCCGATCAGTATGAAAAATTTTGAGGGTCATCTCGGGCTAATTTGTACGGGGGAAAAGAATTGATGATGTCATCAGTCACATGGTTTGCCAGCCATTTTTTTTAACATAAAAACCTACAAAAATCTTCTTCTCCAAAATGGATGAACATATAGGGGGCGAAACTTTACAAATATGATTGCCTCTCCATGAGGACCATAAAGTTCTCCACCTATGATGCCATAGTCTCATGGTTTGGCAGCTATGATTTTTTGAAGAATAAACCTTTAAAAATCTTCTTCTCCAGAACGGCTTGAGAGATCGAGGGGAACTTCACCCACATGCTCCCCAAGCCATGGGGATACCATGCTGTTCATGAATAAATAATTAGTTCACACTAGACGACCTGTGAACCTGTTGGGTTCCCATTGTGACAGCGGTTGATAAATAAATCATTTCAAGAGAAAAAAAAAAAGCTCCAGCGAACTATACCGCTGAGGTTGTTTGCATTGATAAATTCTCCCGAAAAGTACTTGACTGAATCGGGAATTGATTTTGTACTAATTTTTTGTTGCCCGATTTTAACGAAACTTGATACTGCACACCGCAGGCAAATGGTCAGTAAGGTGGGCCTAAAATTTTTGCGCTATCGTGTACCATTTTGGCTGTATTTCAGGAGCATACATACATACATACATACATATATATATATATGCACAAGATGAGAGTTTTAGTAATATATAGATGGTCTGGCAGCCATATTGGATTGAATGACGATCTTAAAAAAAAATTCTCTTGAACGCTTTATCAATCGACATGAAACGTCATAATTGTGATCTCGTAGTCTTGGGAAATATATGTTTTAAATTTCAATCTGATCAGACACATGGTCTGACAACCAGAATAATTTTATACTTTGAATCTGAGTTCAGGGATTTAAAACAAATTTGGTACAAATATGCATAATGATGTAATAATATAGGCAATGGTATATGTGGCGATGTCATGATGTCAAAGAGTGCCTTTCTCGTTTAAATATTTGGTGCTGTGAAAAAAGCAAGGAATTGAAAATAAAAGCAGAAAATAACTTAGATGCAATTTCACTTTCCTTTCTGAACAATGATCTCACAGGGAAAAGAGTGGCAACATAAAACACACACACACACACACACACTGCCTTTTATTAGTATATATATATATATATATATATATATATATATATATATATATATATATATATACACTAGGTGAATGACCCGGCGCTGCCCGGGTTCTTTTTGAATGAATTTAATCTTCTATACATATGCCTGACGCGAGCACAGTATCAGTTCCCTATTGGGCCATGGCAGTCATGTCTAAGGGGGTTGGTGAGGGGAAACACCCCCCCCCCCCCCCGGCCGAGGGGCATGCCACATAGCCTATAACCTTCCTGGGGCCCATCCCGACAATTTTGTTTCAGTGATTAGCTCCTATCTTTCACCTTTCAGGAGATTAGCGCGTGCAGACAAACAAAAAAAGACAAACAAAAACTTAAAATCATATGTTAGATATATTGTATATGGCGTTGGTCCATGTCAATCGGCTGAACTTGAAAAATTAACGTTACGCAATCAGGTGATGATGTCATAATTCGGAAACCGGAAGTCGGAAGTACAATTCTTTTACATCGGACACTCCCGGGTACATGTTCTGTCAGCATGTGAAGTTCGGTGAGGATCAGTCCAGTACTTTTCGTGTGCATAGGTCACAGACAAACAGACACACTTTCAACTTTATATATATATATATAGATAGTGTTACGAATTTGGAATTCAATTGCACACAACATACAGTTCCCTTAGTCAGCTATGTCGATAAGTGCATGTTCCCTAGATAGCTCACCTTCCATTGTTTAAATGTTTTGAAATCGATTAGATGCGCTGCGGATCGATTTAATAGTTAGGGAGCGAACAATGGAGACGTCCCTCCCCTTTCTGCGAAGAGGAAGAAGACCCCTGCCATCCCGTGACGTCAACAACTCCCTCCTACCCGTGGTTGAGCGGGGTGGATCACGAGGGCATGAGTCACGCCGGGTGCGGGAGGGGGTGGGAAGGATAAAGGGGAGATCCTTTCTTTGTTCGTGTGGGAGTCCCGTGGTAGGGCTGAGTTCGTGGGAGTCCCGTGGCAGAGTTCGTGTGCTGAGTCCCGTGGGAGGAGTAAGCTTTTTTGCTTCGGAGAGAGCAGTCGTTCAGCAGGCCATCGGGTCCTGCTTGGCTTGAGGCCTTCGGAAGCTTTTTGCTTCGGCTGGCTCAGTGAGCTTCGGCTGCTGCTTTGTTTTGGAAGGAACTTGAGCCAGTTGTTCGGCTCGAGCTGCGAGTGGAGGCTTCTTCCTCTTCTTCCTCTTCTTCTTGGTTCGTGAGCTTTTCGTTCTCCATTTTGTTTCCGGCTTGGTGCAACGCATCGGCTCTTCTTGGAGTTGGATCCTCGAGACGACGATCGACAGGAAGGATCGGCACCTCGTCTCACCGGACGTGTTGAGAAGTGCGGGAGGATTCGCGGGAGCTCGGAAAGATCGCGGCGATTGGATCCAGCTCGCTCTCGCTGGAGCCCGGGTCCGGACAAGTTGAAGCCACACGAGGTGGAAAGGTTCGAGTCAAGCTCTGAGTTTCAGCTCACCTGTCCTCCGAGCTGGACTCGTGAGTAAAGGCCTCAGCCACCGTTTTCTTGTGTGTGTGTGTGTGTGTGTGTGTGTGTGTGTGTGTTGTGGTGTGTGTGTGTGGCGTACGTGTGTCCATGGCCCGTCTAATAAGTAGGAACTGCTGTTAAGTGAAAATGACTGTACATAATAAGTAGACGGTTGTAGTTCTTTTGTCGTGCTTTTGTTGCTTATATAATTGCATACGTGTTCTATTATAATAAATGTCCTTGTGTGAATGTAAACCTGCTCGTTGCATCCATTCCCTCATTGACTGAACATTTCATGTGTTGGGAGTTAGAAAGCCGTTGTTTGCCGTAATAGGGGACATTTGGACCGACGGTTCTCGGCGATTACGCCGCTCGAATTGCGCACGGACAAGCTCGCCTCAGCGGTTTGTTCCGTACGAGTTCCGTCGAGGGTGGAATACCCCGGTAGTTGGATCACGTGGGTATTTAGGTAAATGAAGATTGGCAATCGACCATCACCCACGTGATCTGCCCATTGGCGTATTTCGGTTCTTCTACAAGGACCGTCGCTCGGAGTTATCCGGGCGGCGATCTATATTCCGGGCGATCGGTCGGGCCGACTCGACTTACGGCTCCGTTCAAGCGGGTCGGTTGGCGGACGACGCCGGCCAGTAACAATTGGTGTCAGGAGTGGGATGTGAACCCATCCACCTCCGTAAATTGTAGGTTCGAATCCGCACAACTGGTTGTCAGGAGTGCGATTCGGCCCCCTCCGCCTCCGTAGCAAAATTCACGGAGTCGGATCAGGGGTATACGGAGCAACCCCCCCCCCCCCCGTGTCCCCAAATTACGAGCGTTATAAATATTATTCCCAGCACGTAAAATGTTCAGCCAAGGCGAGCAGGGGCAGGAGGGATTAGGAATGAATTTGGAAATGTTAGAATCTATGGCTCCGGACGAAATGACCATGCAGGACACTCCCATTATGCAGGTTGACTATTCCCCGCAAATAATGAAGAGTCCGCAATGGGCGCAGCGCGGGGGCCGCGGTGTATGACTCCCCCTCCCCTCCTCCGTCAAAATCCCTCAGTCCCCGGCGGATCCGTGCCCGATAATGGCGAAGCGACTGCCACCGGACCACCTGACATGGGCCAGCTATTAGGAATATTGCTGGCAAAAATGATGCGAACATGCAAGCTCAGAGCGATATGCGGGCAATGCGGGGTGAAATGCAGAGCATGGGGTTAGGCCTGCAGGAAAGCTTAAAAAAAGTGAAAAACGAAATGAAAAGGAAGTCGGCACGATACGAGCGGAGGTGAATCGAGTTGAAAGGGAATGTAAAAGAGGTGTGGACCGCGGTGAAGGCGGGTGAGGAAGAAATGACAAACAGAATTATAACGGTTAGACAGGGAATGGAAAAAGTACTAAAAGGACAAAACCAACTAAGGGGGGAAATAGAGAAGAACAGGTCGGCGATAGAACAATTAGAAGAAAACCAGGGGAAAGGAAGGAACGAATTGGAGGTTGTAGAACAGAGGTG
>CM068957.1:152663914-152691046 GCA_035128595.1 Eptatretus atami | reverse complement strand
CGGTTGAGTGACAATGGAAGATGTGGAGGACAGAGCGAAATGGAGACGGATGATCCGCTGTGGCGACCCCTAACAGGAGCAGCCAAGAAGAAGATTGATTTTAATAAAAGAAAGAGAACAGAAGCAAAAACAGATTTTGAGAAGGACTTTTATAACTTAATGAATAACGCTGTGTTTGGAAAGACTACGGAAAATAAAAAATTGTAAAAAGTATAAAACTCGCCACATCTCGGAAACAGGCATTAAAATACATTATTAAATCAAGCTTTGAAAGAAGAGAGGTGTTTTCTGAAAAATATTTGTGCCATTCATATGAATAAAGAGAGCATTGAAATGGATCAACCCATTTATATAGGAACATCAATTCTTGACTTGTGAATTTGTTCATGTATGATTACTTCTCCAACAACCTAAAGAAGAAATATGATGATGGAGTTAATCTACTTTATATGGATACAGTCAAGACAGCTTTATTTTCGATATGACACAAGACATTGATATTTATGGCACAAGCAATAATTACAAACTGACTTGTAGTCTGTTCTCCACAGAAAATGAAAAGGTTATTGAAAGTTTAAAGATGAGTTGGGTGTTCAATTATGAGTGAATTTGTAGGATTGCAAGTAAAAGCTTATGTTTTAAATACTATTCTTCAAAGGATGGTGCTTCTAAATGTGAAAAAAGTTAATGGGGTAAAGAAAAGTGAATCAAAGAAACAATGAACGTTGAGAATATTACAACTGTTTAGTTTTTAAGAAAGAAGAATACAGAAAAATGAATATGACAAGAAGTTGTCAACATAAATTATGTACAGAACAAGTAATAAAAAGTCATTGGAGCTTTTAATGATAAAAGATACATTGTCAAAAATGGGAATGACACCCTCCATTTGGTGTCTCAATATCAAGATATTTAAGAGATAGACGATCAAGATAGTAAAGAGTTAAGATAATAATAAGTGTTAAGATAAACACAAGTATAAGATAAAGTAATAGATTAAGATATAAAAGTATAAATATGTGTTGAGATATACATCAGAATTAATATTCAAAAATTGGGATGGGGGATTTGAACAGTATACCAACACCTTTTTTCAATGGTCGATAAATGACAGAACCAAGCAATACCAATCCAAAGGGGAAAAAATCAAAGCCTTGATATTTAAATGGAAAACATAATGAATGTGATAAATATCAAAAGATAACAAAGACTAGTGTAAATAAAGCAGATAACAGAAAGTATGAGAAACAATTATATATAACGTACAAGAAACACACTACAGTATATATAAACAGTACGAGAAACACTTACATATATATATATATATATACTAGCGATACCCATGCAACTAGCACGGGTTAGCAGTCACATAGCTGGTAGCAGACGACAGACATACACGGGGAATGACAAAATACGCATTGTGCAAAATGCAAGTGTTACTATGAACGCCAAGACTTCCCAAACATTGTCGGCATGTCCGTAAGTGCCACAGCAATTTCATAGGGATCGTGTGACGGCGAGCCGAGTTTTTAGTGTGCAAGCTTGGTATTATAATAGATATATATATACATACATTATGAGAAACACTATATAAACACAGTACGAGAAACAAATATATATATATATATACATATATAAGCATAATGTATATATATATATTTATATACATACATATATATATAACACACTGTAACCACTATATATATATATATAATATATATATATATATATATATATAACACATACGAGAAACACGGTTTATATACGAGGAATACATTATATATCCGAGAACACATCATATATACGAGAAACACTTTAGATATGCAGGACTAGAAACATTATATATCAGTACGAGAAACCCCTATATATATATAATATATATATATATATATATATAACACATCAGAAACACTTTGCATCCACAGTGCAAGAAACACTTTATATATATACCAGAAACACTTTATATCTACAGCAAAAGAAACACTATAAATACAGGACTAGTTTGTCGTTTATAGCTCGGTCAAGATTCAAATCCGGTTAGACCAAAGGCAATTGCATTCCCCTCAAAGTTACCCTGCAATCCCATAAACTATTCCCATGAATCACAAATCTTGCACACTTTTAATTTGGATAACAACCTGTTGTGGTTCCATACACACTATGGATAGAGTATCATTCAGCAAACTTATTATATTTACTGTCATTGAAATGAGAACTAAAACTGCAATAATTCATGACGACTAGCAAATCACATTCTGGAGGCTAAAAAAAGAGTCTCAAAAAACGAACTAGAACAGTACTCGGTTGAGCACAAACCTCCACCAGACTGAACAGTTTATATATTATATTCCGCTGATGGGCCGGATCTGGATTCGGACCTGACTAAAATCGAATTGGCTTGTGCTTGTCACCTACCCAACTCTTCTAACAAGTTTCATCTGAATCTGTCATTTTGAGATACCGTGCTCACAGGCAAACAGACAGGGGTGAAATCATAACCTCCATCCACTAAAGGTGGCGTAGGTAATAAAATAAAATTAACCATGTGCAGCCTCATGTATCTCTCGAGTAGATAAACTCACGCAATAGAGAAACAAAATCATCATTAATAAAACATAATATAATCAACTTTTTACAAAAATACGCAACGCAATAAAACACCGACAATGAAAAGGAATCATCAATTAAAACTTTATTGTGACAAATACATCATCACTCATTGAACCACATGTAACCTCATAGCGTCACTGTCCATAGGTCGACCCAGAACTGCACACAGGGCTAGTGTGTGACACGGGGTGCTCCGAACCCACTACCAACAATTTAGCACTTTCTGTTCCAGCATGTCAGAGAGTGCCAATATTGGGGCAGTGGGTAACGGAGCTTACCAAACCGCCATAAGAATATCAATACATCAATAAATCCATATTTCATACACTCACAAACATACATACAATAATATAACAAGCATACATACATACATAAACACATATACTCACAAACAAACATACATATACACACACGTAACACATACTACATACATACATACATAAACATACATACACAATACATAAACAAACAAACAACACACATACCAAAACAAACACACATACATACACAATGCTAACTTATCAACGTGCAAAGGCTTCAAAATATTATCTCATTCGGATTGACAAACTCACTTCTTCTTCTTGTGTATGGCCAGCTTAAACCGACTAATAAGGGTAAATATACAAACACTTGATCTTCATTGGTAACTCCGTAATCTGACAGTATAAATAAATAAATAAAGACAAAAGTAATGTCTCCTTAATTATTGAGTTTTATAAAATTTATACCAAGGACTTCACATTACCTCCCTCGTGGTTTGAAATTAAATTAAATAATATATACTATGTTTAAATGTCTAACTACACTTTACAGTAGGATGGATTAGTGGTACAGCGATGGACAATCCAAGTCATCTGAGACAGAATGTTAATGAATAATGAAAGTGAACTCCACCGAGCTGGTATCAGATCAATATATTAATTCATGAATATTGAACTGTTCCAGTTCCCACCTGAACCCACCTGAACCCAAGTCACCTCAGCTGCAGACTCGCCTCCTCTAGTACAGAGTTTCCATCTGAGGCTCTGGTTCATGAGGCAGACACAATCAATCCATGAGGTTTAAATCCGTACGTTAATTGTCCACTATAAACTCCTGGTAATTGATATATAGGTACACAGACGTCTCCTAACGTCTTTGTCCTGAACACGAGATATGCACAAACCTTTCACTGTCACTGCAGGACAAAATAATTGCACACAGGACACTCAATGTAGAATTTTTCGCCTTTTGCTGTCCGATACGCATCGCATTGGCTCGGCTTAAATGGACTCCATCTTAAAACAAAGAGTTACCAACCCAAATTACCATCGATTTTAATCAAAAATAATTCCAATTGTAGTAAATACAGTTATTATGTGTGGTGCTGCACATGGCGTGCAAAGCACGAGCACAACCCGATACCTGAAAGCGCTGGAACTGGAACGCCCAATACCTCCATGGAATGCCCCATATCTGGCTTGCGAGGAGTTATTCAAAACTGCTAACTTTTCCCACCACCTGTCTTAACCTTGAAATAGTTTGGTCAATAAAAACATATTCAAGCAGAACACCTTGACCCAAAACAAATAAATTATAGGAGCCAACCTACAAATTGTATCGATATATCGATCGTCTAAGGCTTATACAATGGAGAGAGAAAGCAAATACATGGACAGACTCGTTTTACCAAACGAAATCAATATTACGAGAAGTGTCCTGTCGAAGGGTTTTCTGGACACGATGCCTTCGCTTGATCCGCATCACCCCAACAGTTTGCACTTTCTTGGTGCACACATACAGAAGAGTACTACTGTTGGAGCGAGGTGGGACAAGCCAATGGAATCTAGAGTAGGAGCAGACAGAGCATTCAATCGAATGAATCGATTATTGCCACTCCTGGGCAGAGAGAGGAGATAGCAGGAATAAGTAAGTGATAACCATACTTGAGTCGAAGTTTTTACTCTGAGCAGACAAAGCGAGAGAGGGAGAGCACATACCTGCGTGGTTCCCTAGAGGCAGAATGAAGACTGAGTGCCCATAAGAGGGCCTTTTATACCCCCGCTATCCATCTCTGTTTAAATCCTACATTTGCAAGTGCTTTCAGGTTAATGAGTATGAAAATCCCATTGTGTCCGGCAGATGTGACTGTTTGCTGAGAATCCAGCGAGAATCAGCAGGGGGGGGGAGGAGAGGTGGGGGGGGGGTGATGGTGGTGGTGGAATTGTTGTGATGGTGTTGGTGGTTGGGTGCAGAAGGGAAGGTTTGGTGGGAGGATGGGAACTTTGGCCCAGCTGATGAAATATGTACCTTAAAACACATTTTGCTATGCAGCAATATATCGTTCGTTATCCACAGAAGCGGGTGATCCCGATAGTTTGGAGCAATATGGTACCAGTCAGTTGACGCATTCCTTATAGCAGATACGATACGGTCCTTGAAGAATAAATAGACATAGATTTGGCTGATTGGGTGTATCTGCGCACGAATCCATGAATCGTTTGTGTTTTATCTCATCTTGCATTGGTGACTATGCGCTTGTTTGAAGACCCTTGTTTGTACGCCTTGATTTGAAGTCGGTTTGTTAATCTGCTCTGGTCAAGCAATGCTTGTTTGTCAACACGGATATGCTCAGAGCGGAGCTGTTATCACTCCAAGCCTCGATAGACTCAGCTTTTGGTGAATACTCGATTGTTGTAACAGTTCACGTGAAAGCCTTTGTAGGCAGCATATTTGTCTCATGAGCGACTGTGAATGGCCGGCAGTGAAAAACAATGCTCTTGGAGTGAAGCAGAAGTGGACAGTATCTGCCTGGGTCGACCGAGAAGTTAGTTCCACTCTAAGCTAGACCGTGATAAAGCAAAAAGTCTATTATTTTTCCAAGCATCTGGTAGTCAATAAATTAATATAATCAATGGGGATTAGGGATGGGGATGAGCATTTTTAATTAGATGCTGCAGAGACACTCTAGTGTGACTACATTGAATGTTATGGGGATTGATTGTTACGTGTTGTTGCCCTTGTTCAGACTTTAAAGACAAGCCTGTTGTTGGCTTAACGGTTGAGCTGGCTGGCTTAAGATTTTAGGGTTTTGAGTTCGAGCTCTTGTCGATCGTTGAATTAACACCAGGTAGGGTTGATTCAGCCTGTCATCCTTCCGAGGTCGGCGAAATGAGTACAGTGAACTGGTAATAAAGGGCACTGCATCAGTAGCACAGCTGCGCCCCAGACAATGATATAACGCAGACACAGACTGCACATGACAACTAACTCGACTTGAAGACAACTTTTCAGATCAAAAGCTCATAAGAAGCCATTAACCAAAGAAATTGCCCTGTTATCATTCTCCTCTTCACCAATGGCTCATGATCCAGGCAACCTGGATGAAATACCATGTACTACCTGCATTTGTCCACCGTCTGCTATTGTTCTTGTAATTCAAGTGAAAGTTTATTCATGTCTTTATCCCAGGACAGAGCGAAATGGAGACGGATGATCCGCTGTGGCGACCCCTAACAGGAGCAGCCAAAGGAAGAAGATTGATTTTAATAAAAGAAAGAGAACAGAAGCAAAAACAGATTTTGAGAAGGACTTTTATAACTTAATGAATAACGCTGTGTTTGGAAAGACTACGGAAAATGTAAGAAATTGTAAAAAGTATAAAACTCGCCACATCTCGGAAACAGGCATTTAAATACATTATTAAATCAAGCTTTGAAAGAAGAGAGGTGTTTTCTGAAAAATATTTGTGCCATTCATATGAATAAAGAGAGCATTGAAATGGATCAACCCATTTATATAGGAACATCAATTCTTGACTTGTCAAATTTGTTCATGTATGATTACTTCTCCAACAACCTAAAGAAGAAATATGATGATGGAGTTAATCTACTTTATATGGATACAGTACAGACAGCTTTATTTTCGATATGACACAAGACATTGATATTTATGGCACAAGCAATAATTACAAACTGACTTGTAGTCTGTTCTCCACAGAAAATGAAAAGGTTATTGGAAAGTTTAAAGATGAGTTGGGTGGTTCAATTATGAGTGAATTTGTAGGATTGCAAGTAAAAGCTTATGTTTATAAATACTATTCTTCAAAGGATGGTGCTTCTAAATGTGATAAAAAGTTAAATGGGGTAAAGAAAAATGTAATCAAAGAAACAATGAACGTTGAGAAATATTACAACTGTTTAGTTTTTAAGAAAGAAGAATACAGAAAAATGAATATGACAAGAAGTTGTCAACATAAATTATGTACAGAACAAGTAAATAAAAAGTCATTGGGAGCTTTTAATGATAAAAGATACATTGTCAAAAATGGGAATGACACCCTCCATTTTGGTGTCTCAATATCAAGATATTTAAGAGATAGACGATCAAGATAGTAAAGAGTTAAGATATAAATAAGTGTTAAGATAAACACAAGCTATAAGATAAAGTATAAGAGTTAAGATATAAAAGTATAAATATGTGTTGAGATATACATCAGAATTAATATTCAAAAATTGGGATGGGGGATTTGAACAGTATACCAACACCTTTTTTCAATGGTCGATAAATGACAGAACCAAGCAATACCAATCCAAAGGGGAGAAAATCAAAGCCTTGATATTTAAATGGAAAACATAATGAATGTGATAAATATCAAAAGATAACAAAGACTAGTGTAAATAAAGCAGATACAGACAGTATGAGAAACAATTTATATATACAGTACAAGAAACACACTACAGTATATATAAACAGTACGAGAAACACTTTACATATATATATTAACTAGCGATACCCATGCACATGCACGGGTTAGCAGTACAACATAGCTGGTAGCAGACGACAGACCATACACGGGGAATGACAAAAATACGCATTGTGCAAAATGCAAGTGGTACTATGGAACGCCAAGACTTCCCAAACATTGTCGGCATGTCCGCTAAGTGCCACAGCAATTTCATAGGGATCGTGTGACGGCGAGCCGAGTTTTTAGTGTGCAAGCTTGGTATTATAATAGATATATATATACATACATTATGAAAACACTATATAAACACAGTACGAGAAACAATATATATATATATATATACATATATAAGCATATATGTATATATATATATATTATATACATACATATATATATACACATGTAACCACTATATATATATATATATATATATATATATATATATATATATATATACACACATACGAGAAACACGGTTTATATACGAGGAATACATTATATATCCGAGAAACACATCATATATACGAGAAACACTTTAGATATGCAGGACTAGAAACACTTTATATTCAGTACGAGAAACCCTATATATATATATATATATATATATATATATTGATACTATTATATATATATACACATCAGAAACACTTTGCATCCACAGTGCAAGAAACACTTTATATATATACCAGAAACACTTTATATCTACAGCAAAAGAAACACTATAAATACAGGACTAGTTTGTCGTTTATAGCTCGGTCAAGATTCAAATCCAGGTTAGACCAAAGGCAATTGCATTCCCCTCAAAGTTACCCTGCAATCCCATAAACTATTCCCATAGAATCCCAAATCTTGCACACTTTTAATTTGGATAACAACCTGTTGTGGTTCCATACACACTATGGATAGAGTACCTCATTCAGCAAACTTATTATATTTTACTGTCATTTGGAAATGAGAACTAAAACTGCAATATTCATGACGACTAGCAAATCAACATTCTGGAGGCTAAAAAAGAAGTCTCAAAAAACGAACTAGAACAGTACTCGGTTGAGCACAAACCTCCACCAGACTGAACAGTTTATATATTATATTCCGCTGATGGGCCGGATCTGGATTCGGACCTGAACTAAAATCGAATTGGCTTGTGCTTGTCACCTACCCAACTCTTCTAACAAGTTTCATCTGAATCTGTCATTTTGAGATACCGTGCTCACAGGCAAACAGACAGGGGTGAAATCATAACCTCCATCCACTAAAGGTGGCGTAGGTAATAAAATAAAAATTAACCATGTGCAGCCTCATGTATCTCTCGAGTAAGTAAACTCACGCAATAGAGAAACAAAATCATCATTAATAAAACATAATATAATCAACTTTTTACAAAAATACAGCAACGCAATAAAACACCGACAATGAAAAGGAATCATCAATTAAAACTTTATTGTGACAAATACATCATCACTCATTGAACCACATGTAACCTCATAGCGTCACTGTCCATAGGTCGACCCAGAACTGCACCACAGGGCTAGTGTGTGACACGGGGTGCTCCGAACCCACTACCCCAACAATTTAGCACTTTCTGTTTCCAGCATGTCAGAGAGTGCCAATATTGGGGCAGTGGGTACACGGAGCTTACCAAACCGCCATAAGAATATCAATACATCAATAAATCCATATTTCATAACACTCACAAACATACATACATAAATATATAAACAAGCATACATACATACATAAACACATATACTCACAAACAAACATACATATACACACACGTAACACATACTACATACATACATACATAAACATACATACACACATACATAAACAAACAAACAAACACACATACACAAACAAACACACATACATACACAATGCTAACTTATCAACGTGCAAAGGCTTCAAAATATTATCTCATTCGGATTGACAAACTCACTTCTTCTTCTTGTGTATGGCCAGCTTAAACCGACTAATAAGGGTAAATATCAACAACACTTGAATTCTCATTGGTAACTCCGTAATCTGACAGTATAAATAAATAAATAAAGACAAAAGTAATGTCTCCTTAATTATTGAGTTTTATAAAATTTATACCAAGGACTTACCATTACTCCCCTCGTGGTTTGAAATTAAATTAAATAATATATACTATGTTTAAATGTCTAACTACACTTTACAGTAGGATGGATTAGTGGTACAGCGATGGACAATCCAAGTCATCTGAGACAGAATCGTTAATGAATAATGAAATGTGAACTCCACCGAGCTGGTATCAGATCAATATATTAATTCATGAATATTGAACTGTTCCAGTTCCCACCTGAACCCACCTGAACCCAAGTCACCTCAGCTGCAGACTCGGCCTCCTCTAGTACAGAGTTTCCATCTGAGGCTCTGGTTCATGATGCAGACACAATCAATCCATGAGGTTTAAATCCCGTACGTTAATTGTCCACTATAAACTCCTGGTAATTGATATATAGGTACACAGACGTCTCCTAACGTCTTTGTCCTGAACACGAGATATGCACAAACCTTTCACTGTCACTGCAGGACAAAATAATTGCACACGGACACTCAATGTAGAATTTTTCGCCTTTTGCTGTCCGAATACGCATCGCATTGGCTCGGCTTAAATGGACTCCATCTTAAAACAAAGAGTTACCAACCCAAATTACCATCGATTTTAATCAAAAATAATTCCAATTGTAGTAAATACAGTTATTATTGTGTGTGCTGCACATGGCGTGCAAAGCACGAGCACAACCCGATACCTGAAACGCCTGGTACCTGGAACGCCCAATACCTCCATGGAATGCCCCATATCTGGCTTGCGAGGAGTTATTCAAAACTGCTAACTTTTCCCACCACCTGTCTTAACCTTGAAATAGTTTGGTCAATAAAAACATATTCAAGCAAAGAACACCTTGACCCAAAACAAATAAATTATAGGAGCCAACCTACAAATTGTATCGATATATCGATCGTCTAAGGCTTATACAATGGAGAGAGAAAGCAAATACATGGACAGACTCGTTTTACCAAAACGAAATCAATATTATCACGAGAATGTCCTGTCGAAGGGTTTTCTGGACACGATGCCTTCGCTTGATCCGCATCACCCCAACAGTTTAGCACTTTCTTGGTGCACACATACAGAAGAGTACTACTGTTGGAGCGAGGTGGGACAAGCCAATGGAATCTAGAGTAGGAGCAGACAGAGCATTCAATCGAATGAATCGATTATTGCCACTCCTGGGCCAGAGAGGGAAAGATAGCAGGAATAAGTAAGTGATCAACCATACTTGAGTCGAAGTTTTTACTCTGAGCAGACAAAGCGAGAGAGGGAGAGCACATACCTGCGTGGTTCCCTAGAGGCAGAAATGAAGACTGAGTGCCCATAAGAGGGCCTTTTTATACCCCCGCTATCCATCTCTGTTTAAATCCTACATTTGCAAGTGCTTTCAGGTTAATGAGTATGAAAATCCCCATTGTGTCCGGCAGATGTGACTGTTTGCTGAGAATCCAGCGAGAATCAGCAGGGGGGGGAGGAGAGGTGGGGGGAGGGGGGTGATGGTGGTGGTGGAATTGTTGTTGATGGTGTTGGTGGTTGGGTGCAGAAGGGTAAGGGTTTGGTGGGAGGATGGGAACTTTGGCCCAGCTGATGAAATATGTACCTTAAAACACATTTTGCTATGCAGCAAGTATATCGTTCGTTATCCACAGAAGCGGGTGATCCCGATAGTTTGGAGCAATATGGTACCAGTCAGTTGACGCATTCCTTATAGCAAGCATACGATACGGTCCTTGAAGAATAAATAGACATAGATTTGGCTGATTGGGTGTATCTGCGCACGAATCCATGAATCGTTTGTGTTTTATCTCATCTTGCATTGGTGACTATGCGCTTGTTTGAAGACCCTTGTTTGTACGCCTTGATTTGAAGTCGGTTTGTTAATCTGCTCTGGTCAAGCAATGCTTGTTTGTCAATCACGGATATGCTCAGAGCGGAGCTGTTATCACCTCCAAGCCTCGATAGACTCAGCTTTTGGTGAATACTCGATTGTTGTAACAGTTCACGTGAAAGCCTTTGTAGGCCAGCATATTTGTCTCATGAGCGACTGTGAATGGCCGGCAGTGAAAAACAATGCTCTTGGAGTGAAGCAGAAGTGGACAGTATCTGCCTGGGTCGACCGAGAAGTTAGTTCCACCTTAAGCTAGACCCGTGATAAAGCAAAAAGTCTATTATTTTTTCCAAGCATCTGGTAGTCAATAAATTAATATAATCAATGGGGATTAGGGATGGGGATGAGCATTTTTAATTAGATGCTGCAGAGACACTCTAGTGTGACTACATTGAATGTTATGGGGATTGATTGTTACGTGTTGTTGCCCTTGTTCAGACTTTAAAGACAAGCCTGTTGTTGGCTTAACGGTTGAGCTGGCTGGCTTAAGATTTTAGGGTTTTGAGTTCGAGCTCTTGTCGATCGTTGAATTAACACCAGGTAGGGTTGATTCAGCCTGTCATCCTTCCGAGGTCGGCGAAATGAGTACCAGTGAACTGGTAATAAAGGGCACTGCATCAGTAGCACAGCTGCGCCCCCAGACAATGATATAACCAGCAGACACAGACTGCACATGACAACTAACTCGACCTTGAAGACAACTTTTCAGATCAAAAGCTCATAAGAAGCCATTAACCAAAGAAATTGCCCTGTTATCATTCTCCTCTTCACCAATGGCTCATGATCCAGGCAACCTGGATGAAATACCATGTACTACCTGCATTTGTCCACCGTCTGCTATTGTTCTTGTAATTCAAGTGAAAGTTTATTCATGTCTTTATCCTACATATGATTTATGTACAATATCCTCCATGAGCCTTAGATTGGTGCACAAAAAGAAATTTAAATGGACATTTATGAAGAAGAAAATTTAAAATGAATTGAATGAACTCAAGTTCTCTCCTTCGAGGTTCGATCGATCTGAGAATTTGATTTATCGATTGAATAATTACATATTCCTGATGTTGCAGAACAACAGAGGGCGCTGCACCTCATAACCTGCGGTTCCCCTGCAGAGAAAAATGAGAACATGAAGAAAGCATATGTAACGAGAACGGCACTTGGGAGAGTACATACCTCCACCAGGCTGAACAGTTTATGTTTTGTATCCCACTGATAGGCCGGACCTGGATCCAGACCTGAACCAAAATCGAATCGACTTGTTCTTGTTCCCTCACCAACTCATCCAACACGTTTTGTCAAAACTTGTCCACGTTTTGAGATGTCATGGTGTATATAATTTGGGCCCCATCTCTCAATGGTGAAGAATCAGTTATAATTCTAGTACCGGATCCAGATCCGGAACTTTACCCAAATCTAAATCATTTCAACCTTGTAACACACACAAACTCTCCACCAATTTTTTTTCTGAATTCATCCATAACATTTTGATTTATCCTGTTCAAAGGCTGACAAACAAACAAGAAAGATGTCATGCATAGCATGATACTTGCAAAATATATGAAAGAAATTTGACCAAAAAAAAATAATTGGTGGTTGAATTCAGAGACCTGATATGCAAATCCTGTTCAAATTTCAAATCAATTCGAGAAAAATTGAGGATTTTAGAAATTCCACCGGAGTTGTTGACCTTTGGCTGATGCTGACCTTTTTTCACATGCTGACCTCAAAAATAATTGGTGGTTGTATTCGGTGAGCTGAGATGAAAATCCTGTTCAAATTTCAAGTCAATTGGATGAAAATTGGCAATTTTAGAACTTTGGCCTATGTTGACCTTTTGAGCTATGTTGACCTCAAATATATTTGGTGGTTGAATTCAGTGACCCAATATGCAAACCTCTTCAAATTTCAAGTGATACTTATTTTTGTAGTTCTCCTTTTTTTTTTTTCTTTGCAATCATTGGGGCTGTGTTTGTTTCTGTTTTGTTTTCTTGTGTGGTATTCATCATTTGCACCTGTTTTTGGAAGTTTGCTGCTCAATGGATTAAGGATCCCTTTTATGTTTTGTTGTTTTCTTGCTGATGTATAAATCTCATCCGATAGTCTATTGAACCCTTCACATATTCTGCTAATCCAACACACGATATTCTGTGTACTTGCTTAAGCTCCATCTAACCACCTCCTCCCTCTCACCTCGGTAAGTTCAACCTCGGTATGCATTGTTTTTTGTGGAACATCTTGTAAATAGTTAGAAGTTTCCTTGTTTTGGTGTTTCGATTGTTGATCTCCAATTGTGGCCAGTTGAAAATTACTCAGCTATATTGGAATACCAGCACTGCAAGATGGTTTATAGCTTTGGTTTTGTTTCTTGGAGAGAGGGATGACTTCGGAATTAGTCTGATTCTGTGTAGGTACTCTTTGCTGATTATTTTTTACATTTTTTGTGTTTTACCTGGGGGCTTGCTTCTATTCCTAAGTATCTATAGGATTCTTCGTTTTCTAGTTCCTGTATTGTTGTATTTGATCAATTGAGATATTGTCTGTTCTTTTTGTTTTTCCTTGTACAAATGTGCCCTTGGCACATTTGTCAAGACCAAACTCCACTCGGATGTCTTCTGAGTACCGCTTTACTTGTTGCAGTTGTTCTGCCAATTTGCTATCATTGGGTAAGAAGAGTTTTAGATCATCCATGTACAGTAGGTTAGGTGCGTTACCTTTCTTGTTTCTGTACTTGTGTTTCTGTTGCATGTCAGATTGTATCCGTGTCCTTGTTCATTGATAACGTTACTCAGTGGGTCCACAGCCAGATAAAACAGGATGGGGAGGGGGGGGTGTGGGGAATGCTGTCATCTTGTATGATACCACATCGTATATTTACTCCTGTGATTTCAATGTTTCCTTCCAAGTAAGGTCGTGTCAGAGTTGTGTTCTGGAGTGCCATTGCTTTCTCAATCAGTGTGACTATCTGGGGTCAATTTTGTACACTTGCATGCATTTTATAATCCATGAATGTGGGACACTGTCAAAGGCTTTTTTGTAATCCATCCAGGCTGTGGATAAGTTTGTTTGTCAGAGTTTGCACCTTTTGAGTAGAGTTTTATTTTATGATAAATGGTGTACTATTCCATAAAATCCTCTCTTGCAACTTTTCTGTCTGCCTCTAATGTTCCTTGTTGAGTGAGGTGGTTGTAAATTGCATCGGTCATAATACCTGTTAAAAGTTTGTATGTTGTTGGTCGGCATGTTATTGGTCTATATTTGTGTTGTTGGGTAGATGGGTTTCTTCAGATTTCGAGATTAAAAGTGTTGCCGTCTGTGGACCATTCATCCATTGGCTGTTCCCTTTGGAAGAGTTTGTTAAATGCTCAAGTGTAGCGATGGTGGAGAGCATGTAGTTGCTTCATCCAGAAGTTTGGAATCCCATCCGAGTCGAGGCATTGAAGTTTGGTGCTTTTGTGAGATGTTTTCTCATTTATTCCGCATTGATTGTCATTGGGTGCATTTCCTGAAGATGTTGCTTTTTCTTTTCCAAGTGTCATATCCAATCTGCCTCCTTGTGTTCTTTTTCATCTTCAAATATACCTTTCCAACATTTTTCTAGGTCCTCTTTTTAGGGGGAGTTGTCACATTTTGTTTTTGCTTCCCTAGCTCTTGGTAGAATGTTTTTTGAGTTGTTTTCAAACTGTTCATTTTGATTTATTCTATTGTTGGCCTCATTATAGTTTTTTGTTTTTTATTTCCCCTGCTATCTGTTGTATTTGGAGTTCATTTTGGGCAGCTCATGGTTCTAGTCCATTATTTTTTTATCTGATTCTTTTCCTGAACTTTGCCCTTGTGTTTCCCCTCTTGAATTGTTCTATTTGTCCCGTTTGGACCCTCAGTCGGCCATTCTGCTTTTCAAGTCTCTGTTTCCATGGTGGTGTTTTGTTTTCTGGCCAGGTTATCAGATCTATATTTTTTGTGTTGTTGTTTACCTTTTATTATCTCTTGAACAGAGAGTGCTGCTGCAAAACTCACATCGTTCATTTATCTTAATTAGGTGATTTGGGGAGCATTTTAGTGACTGCTTGGTTTATTCTCCTTGCTTGTATCTTCTACTGTTTATTGGGTGAAGATGTGGTCTTTGCTTGGGTGATATTAATTTGATTTCCTATATTTTATTAACCAGTTCATCTTCTAACCTGTGCTGTTCATTGTCAACCTCCTCTTCCTCTTCTTCATTCTGTTGTCCATTAGTCTCCTCATTGTGATCTATCCTTGTTGCTATTACTTGTTTCTGTTTGTAAAGGTGCTGTTTGATCTGAGTTAGTAACTTCAAGTCGATCTATATCTCGGGGTGCTGCTGCAGCATTTCATCCTGTCATTCTCTGGTCCTGTTGTGGGGTTTTCAGTTTTGTTTCTGATTCAATTCTACAATCTGTTTCTATTATTGTGATTAAATTTGAAATCCCATCTGTTTCTGTCTTCCTCTCTTGTTCCATTTTCTGTGTAACATCAGTAAGTTCCATTAGTTGTTCCTTTTCATTGAGAGTTTGTACTCTGGGAATCACATTCCAAACATCTGTCCCGTC
The DNA here is from genome assembly GCA_035128595.1 of Eptatretus atami. Lineage (NCBI taxonomy): Eukaryota > Metazoa > Chordata > Myxini > Myxiniformes > Myxinidae > Eptatretus > Eptatretus atami. The sequence goes on along the minus strand of CM068957.1, from coordinate 152,675,171 downwards.
ATTTCATTGTGGCCTTAGTGGTAGGTCACCATTTATAGGTGACCAGTCATTTCTTATTGCCTGTCAGTTTGTTCATCTTTTATTCTTAGTTCCTCCTCTGTGAATATTTTTTGTTTGAGGATGTTGTTTCCTTTGAGTTTAGTGTTGCCCTTTTAAAATTACCTTTATCAAGGAATAGTCTTCGGATTATCTGTTCCCAGGTGTTCGCATTTTCTTTCCTCACGGTTTTCGTCTGGTCCAGAATAATGTCCATTTTTCCTTCTTTGTCCAGATTTCACCAGTATGTAATCAGTTGTTTCACTTAAAAATTCATCTTCCCCACTTATCTAAGGAGTTTTAAGGTGCAACTCACTTGGTCAACCCACAAGGCAAACATTAAGACCAAGGAGCTTTCCAAATAAGTCAGACATAAAGTGATGGAGAAGCACCTTTCAGGAGAGGGTTATAAGAAGATTTCAAAATTACTCATCCCTTTGAGTGCAGCGAAATCCATCATTAAGAAGTGGAAGATATATAATACCACCCATATTCCATCCAGATCAGGTCGCCCATCCAAACTCATCAACCGAGCAAGCAAGAAACTGGTTCAGGATGTCGCTGTAAATTCAGCAATGATTTTGAAAGTTCTGCAAGGCTCTATGTCCGAGATGGGGGTAAGTGTTCACGAATAAACAATATCCTGTTCCCTTCACAAAGCTAGCTTCTATGGACAGGTGGCAAGAAAGAAGCTATAACTAAAAACTCATCTGGAATTTGTGAAAAAGCATTTTAATGATAATGTAGGCACATGGAGAAACGTTTTGTGGTCAGATTAAACAAACAAACAAAAAGATTATTTTTTGGTCAAAATTCCAAGCATGACATTTGGCGCAAGCTTAATGCTGCACATCACCGAGGCAATCCCCACTGTCAAGCATGATGGTGGCAGCATTATGTTATGGCGCTGCTTTTCATCAGCAAGAACTGTCAAGCTTCTCAGGATAGAAGGGACAATGAACAGTGCAAAGTACAGGAGAATCCTTTAAGAAAACCTGCTGGAGTCAGTCATGGATCTGAAACTGGGTCGGACATTCACATTTCAGCAGGACAATGATCCGAAGCACAAAGCCTAACCCACACCTGAGTTGCTGAATAAGAATAAAATAAATGTTCTTGAGTGGCCCAATCAAAATCCTGACTTGAACCCAATTAAACATTTATGTTGAGACTTCAAGATTACAGTCCATTGATGATCCCCATCGAATTTAGCAGAAATTTTCACATGAAGAATGGGCAAAGATTTCACCATCTCACTGTACAAAGCTAGTAGAGACCTACCCAGGAAGACTCAGAGCAGTTATTGCTGTAAAAGGGGCTTCCACCGGGTACTGACCAAAGGGGTTGAATACTTTTACAACCAGTGAATTTTGATTTGTACATGTTTTTTTAAAGGTATTCCTGACATGTAACCTCCTTCATCGATAACAGTGTTTAGTTTGAACTCTTTAGTTATGAATAAAAAAGTTCATTTGGAAAAATTGTTTTTACATAATTCGTAATTCATCTTAATCTGACATTATTGGTTAGGTTGAACAATTTTGCAGAACGCTGTATATGTATATATGTGTATGTTTGTAAACATCCCATCCAGCCTGATTAGGGTTAAACATTCCACCCATCTCAGGGTTAACCATCACAACCATCTCAGGGTTAACCCTATCCAGCCATCCCAGAGTTAAATATCCCAGCCAGCCATCCCAGGGTTAAACATCCGAATCATGCCATCCCAGGGTTAAACATCCCACCCATGCCATCTCAAGGTTAAACATTCCAGCCATCCATCCCAGCATTAAACATCCCAGCCATCCATCCCAGGGTTAAACATCCCAGCCATCCATCATCGAATTAAACATCCCAGCCAGCCATCCCAGCGATAAACATCCCAGCCAGCCATCCCAGCCATCAATCATCGAAATTAAACATCCCAGCCAGCCATCCCAGGGTTAAACATCCCAGCCAGCCATCTTCGAATTAAACATCCCAGCCAGCCATCCAGGGTTAAACACCCCAGCCATCCATCCCAGAGCCATCCATCCCAGGGTTAAACATCCAAGCCATCCATCATCGAATTAAACATCCCAGCCATCCATCATCGAATTAAACATCCCAGCCAGCCATCCCAGGGTTAAACATCCAAGCCATCCATCATCGAATTAAACATCCCAGCCATCCCATCATCGAATTAAACATCCCAGCCAGCCATCCCAGGGTTAAACATCCCAGCACATCCATCATCGAATTAAACATCCCAGCCAGCCATCCCAGCCAGCCATCATCGAATTAAACATCCCAGGGTTAAACATCCCAGCCATCCATCATCGAATTAAACATCCCAGCCAGCCATCATCGAATTAAACATCCCAGGCAGCCATCCCAGGGTTAAACATCCCAGTGAATTTGTTAAAAGTGTTTGTTTGCCTCTGCCCACCCCTCCACCCTCACCCTTATCTCATCTCTGATATATTTTTCAAGTCCTCATGACTATGACTATAGGTGCCATATTATATGTTCTTCTATGCTGTTTGATTAAAACCTGAGAAACCATCATACAAAAACAACAATTACCTTGATAGTCTTGACAGAGCCTGACCAAGTAACCTATACCAGGATTATATCAGTTTGAACATGTGAAAGGGTGACCCAGAATCTTGTTACATGGCTGAATGACATTAGGAATGACTTAAAAAGCTTAAGACATGAAATCAAAGAGCCATATTTGTACAACCCATGTGGAGTGTTCAAAATGATCTCGGAACAGGACAAGTAGTCGAAGAAAGGCTCAAGCCTTTATTTTTAAGTGGTGTACTGCTTCAACATTTGGGATGGCCATCAGTCTGGGATGTCCATCATCAAACACTGAATTGACACAAGGAGGAGCTCGAGCTGCTGAGCTTCATGAGAAGGAAAGGGGCAAATTGTCCCGCTTACTTCGGACACGGGTGAGAATCTTCTTCGTGCGTATGGCAGCTTAGCTGCCGGGGTAGTTATCATTTCTTGGAAGCGCGACTGTGTCGCTGATGCAGTGCCCCTCCACTAGTACACACTGCTACTCATTTCACCGACCTCAGAAGGATGACAGGCTGACTCAACCCCCTGGTGTATTAATTCAGTGGCCAACGGGACTTGAACTCAGGACCCTCAGATCCCAAGCCACCACCCTAACCACGAAGACAACACCAGGTTTACGGCTGCGATATATATATATATATCAGGGTGTGTGTGTGTGCGTGTGTGTGTCTGTGTGTGTGTCTGTGTGTGTGCGTGTGTGTGTGTGTGTCGTGTGTGTGTCTGTTGTCAGTGTGTGTGTCTGTGTCAGTGTTGTGTGTCTGTCTGTCTGTCTGTCTGTCTGTCTATCTGTGTGTCTGTGTGTTCTGTGTGTGTGTGTCTGTGTGTGTGCGTCAGTGGGTGGTGTGTGTGTGCAGTGTGTGTGTCAGTGTGTGTGTCAGTGTGTGTGTCAGTGTGTGTGTGTCAGTGTGTGTGTGTGTCAGTGTGTGTGTGTGTCAGTGTGTGTGTGTGTGTCAGGGTGTGTTGTCAGTGTGGGTGTCAGTGTGTGTGTGTGTCAGTGTGTGTCAGTGTGTGTCAGTGTGTGTCAGTGTGTGTCAGTGTGTGTCAGTGTGTGCGTCTCCTCCATAACTCCAAAACCATGAAACCTAGCATGTATGCTGTGTGTGTGTATATATATATATATATAATTTTTTATGTTTTTTTTAAAGAATAAGAAGTTGCTTCCAACTAAAAGTAAAACCGAGATAGACTCCGCTAATTTGAGCAAAACAGCAAGAGCAGATCCGGTCTCAAGCAACATTTCCCCGGCTTCGTTGAGGAAAGCAAACTGAGGAAAGGTCATTGTACCATGAATGTAGACACCTGTCTGTGTGTGTACATTGTTCACATGCATTGTGCCCAGAGTGATTTTTAGATCCTCGTGGAGGATCTCTAAGTCTTACGTTGTTCTTGTGGACTTTTTTGTTTCACAGCCTACAGTTTTCATCGAAACTTCCTGAAACTTGGCATATACATGTAAAAATACCCTGCGCAGACAGTAACCATCTCCGATTTTGAAAATTCCTCCTAGAAAAAAAAAAGTTATGACGTCAAAATATCTCCGCTAATGGAAATCGCCAAAAAAATTCTCAAACTAGGCAAGCTTTTTGAATTCTGTTTGTGGGAATCGAACAGGGCATTAGCAGAGATGAATTACCACACATATGATACATCACTATGACGTCATTCCTATTTTTTGACATTTTTTGTTTCACAACCCAGAGTTTTCATCGGATCTTCGTGAAACTTGCCATGTATATGCAGAAAGCCCACGTGCAGGCAGTAACCATCTCGGATTTTGGAAATTCGTCCTAGAAAAAAGTTGACGTCATAATATCGCCACTAATAGATCGCCTATACCATTATCTCCGAAACTAGGCAAGCTGTTTTAATTTTATTTGCGGGTATCAAGCCGGGCATTAGCACAGATAATTTATCGCAAACCTGATACATCACAATGACGTCATATTCGTTTTATGACGTCATCATTAAGAGGACGAGGATCTTAGCTCATTTCAGCTTGTTAATACACTTGTCAAATGTCCGAGCAGGAGCATCATATATAAAAACATCCAGTATCACCTTGTAACGTTTACTATTGGGTTCAATGCACTTCTCTGTCACTTCCTTCATTTCCTGTACAAAATCCTACAAGTACTCATCCAGAGAAGAAGGCATTGTCAAACGCGAGTGGAGACCCGTCACAAATTCGTCACATTCAGAGACTTGCTTGATTGTGCCGAGAATTGGCCACATATTTACATTTGAACACCTGAAAAGGCAGAATCCATCAAGGTTAATATGAAGAGTCAAAGTATCCACACCAACCAGACTGGAGGAACAGTCAATCGGTTACAAAACAACTCCATAGTGGTAAAATAAAATGATCCGCCAGCAGTTTCGTTTATATGAGCCAGGAATGGAGTCACAAGTCGTGTCACGGGATCTTTGGGTTCGTTTCGATTGGACTGTCTCGGTCGGTGTAACAGTGCAGGTGAAGCTTCATGTGGAATATTGAAACCTGTGGCACAAGAAGACAACTTATCCCTCGTATTACATTGGTACCTCCATTGTTATTTCACAACACGAATCATCACTCTCCTCCACATCTGATGAACCGTTTCTTGTTCTCATGAGCACTCGTCCTCAATATATTATCAGATATGGCTTCCAAGGTATCAGGAATGAATGTGAGAATTTACTCCACTTTCTGATGACCGACGCTGCAAATTTCCATATATATATATATATATATATATATATATATATATATATATATACCATGAGGGTCTACAACATGGATTTCTCTGCGTTTTGTTCTTGGACCAAACTTTGAGAACTGAAAATCCTGGTGTTGGCTTTGTGGTTAGTGGCGGCTTGTTGTCTCAGGGTCCTCAGTTCGAGCCCCATTACCTGCTGAATTAACAATTAACACCAGGTGGGGTTGACTCAGCCTGTCATTCTTCCGAGGTCGCTGAAATAAGTACCAGGGGCACAGCATCAGTGGCACATCTGTGCCCCAACAAAACGATAGCTACTCTGCGGCCAACGGAAGGCATATCGTAGCGTGCGTGCGTGCGTGTGTATCAGTCATGGTGTGTGTTCCCTTGGGATGAATCCTGAGAGCATGGTGTGTTTGGTTCCTATGTTTCATTCAGGACGGTTCAGGGTTTAAACGAGCAGGTTTATCCATGCACCAAAGGAACCATTGATATCAATTGTATTGGTGGTTCTGAAATCACGTGATGTGATGGAAGTTACGTTTTCTCCACTGTGAGGAAACTTGTTTATTCACTTTCACGCGAGATGTGTTAAACACATTAAAATCTGCCTCACAGCCCGAAAGGAGCATCAAGTCGATGAAATCTGTGGCATGTGTGAGGTCAGAGTTCAGTTGAATTGGGACCCGGTTGTGTGAACTGAACCTTCGAACAATCATCGCAGCCGTGATGGTTTGTCCACCGATCTGATGACAATCACACGTGACTGCTGCAGCACAGTGGAAACTGTTGTCCGTCACTCACGGAACTCATGTGTGAATGGATTTCCAGCGGAGTCGCCTTGTCCTCCATTTCCGATTTGTGATTTAAAGTTCTCCGCACTTTTCATGCGCTGCTGCAGCGTGGGGCGGGGCCGAAAAATCCCATGTGTGATTGGCTGGTGCAGCGTGGGGCGGGGCCGAATAAATCCCCACGTGTGATTGCTGGTACAGCGTGGGGCGGGCCAATAAATCCCCAGTGTGATTGGCTGCGTGTACAGCTGTGGGCGGGGCCTAATAAATCCCGTGTGATTGCCTGGTACAGCGTGGGGCGGGCCAATAAATCCCCACGTGTGATTGCCTGGTGCAGCGTGGGCGGGGCCGAATAAATCCCCACGTGTGATTGGCTGGTACAGCGTGGGCGGGGCCTAATAAATCCCCACGTGTGATTGGCTGGTACAGTGTAGGCAGCGCCTAATAAATCCCCACGTGTGATTGGCTGGTACAGTGTGGGGCGGGGCCTAATAAATCCCACGTGCGTGTTGCCCTGGTGCGCAGCCAAGTGAATCCCCTCATGTGATTGCCCAAACCAAGTAAGGAATCACCTGGTTTCATTAACTGGTTCAAAGCTGGCTTCACCTGGGTTAACGAGATAGCGAATGTAACTCGGGATCATTAAATCATGTTTCGAGCGTTTCATTGCGCATGGGCTGTTCAAGAAGTTCTCAGAACGAGATTCTCCGCACACCAGTCCACGAACGGCGGCGTTTTATTTTTCGATTCGTAAAGGTGTGTAACGTGCACTCACCAGAAATTGTAACACCGGTATGCACACTCACTTCTGAGCCATCTCACCTGTGTTTGAAACCCTACCCAACTATAAACTGCCGAGCTGGTTTTCACAGACGGGGTGATTCATCGATGTGTGTGTCGTCCTTCAGATGGATGTTAAGCCGGGTGTCCAGTCTGCCGTCATTCATTGTTGGATGTTAAAGATCCCACGGTGTCCTTTGCGAAAAGTCGGCTAGTTATCGCCGGCACCTTGAACGCTTTACAAATTCCTGCCCAACGACTGCAAGGAAGGAAACGGCAAACCACCCACTGTAACCCTTGTCAAGAAACTGGTTCCTTTGAACGGTATATCGATGACTCGTGAATATATAAATGAGTGAGAAGTTCTCGCTTGAGTGTACCCCGGTCCGAAAACAGGGGTACACCAAGACCATAAGTACGAGGGGTACACCAAGACCATAAGTACCCCGGTCCGAAAACAGGGGTACACCAAGGCCATAAGTACTAGGGGTACCACCAAGACCATAAGTACCCCAGTCGAAAATAGGGGTACACCAAGACCATAAGTACCCCGGTCCGAAAACAGGGGTACCACCGCAGACCATAAGTACCCCGCCGTCCGAAAACAGGGGTACACCGAGACCATAATTACCCCAATCTGAAAACAGGGGTACACCAAGACCATAAGTAACGAGGTCCGAAAACAGGGTACACCAAGACCATAAGTACCCCGGTCCGAAAACAGGGGTACACCAAGACCATAAGTACCGAGGTCCGAAAACAGGGTACACCAAGACCATAAGTACCCGGTCTGAAAACAGGGGTACACCAAGACCATAAGTACTCTGGTCTGAAAACAGGGGTACACCAAGACCATAAGTACCCCGGTCTGAAAACAGGGGTACACCAAGACCATAAGTACTCCAGTCGGAAAACAGAGGTATACCAAGACCATAAGTACCCCGGTCTGAAAACAGGGGTACACCAAGACCATAAGTACCCCGGTCCGCCAACTTTTTGAACGTGTCTCGGTTCTACAATTGCATGTGTTTGTGTAGTTGGAGCGTTCATCGTGTGTTGATTTGCCTTGTGTTCACACAGTGGGTAACAGGCGAATTGAATATCAATCATTGCAGGGATTGTTCATCGCCTAATGGTGGAAAATGAAGGACGAGGCTGGCGGGAGGGTCTCGGTGCCCATTTTATGACCCCGGATGATTTTCATTTCTGAAATGCTGCCCGGGATTGTGTGTGGGGGGTGGACCCCCCTCCCTCCCCTCCCCGGGGTGCCACCCCAGCAATGTGGGGGATCTGTGTCCAGGCTTTTGGTGGAGCCCCACAGGAAACAGGGAAGACAATAGGGGACGCAATGTGAAAAGGTTCATCGGAGCCTGCAGTGAAGTGCGTGCAAGGTAATTTAGATAATGGCGCTCCAAGGGTCGTGCATATGCAGGAATGTTAAGCGCCTGGTTCGAGGTGTTACATCTTCAAAGGAACCTTGGTCATTGTTCAGCTGCGAGTCCGCTCGCTTACAAGACGTTTTGGCCAGCATTTGCACCCAACGGGATATCCTCCATCGTGACCTATCAAATCCATTGGAATTGTCATTCCCAACAACATGTGCCACCATTGCCACCACACTTTCTCCCCCCAAATATCCACTCCGAGTGAGCCACTGCACTTGCTGCACATTGGGCAGTTCAAATGTTCTACTGATGGAGCATTCTCACGAGAGTCCAAAATGCGACATGTTCAGGATATTTTGCGATGTGATCTGGAAGTGTGTGCAGCTTCCAATGACGTCATATATAACTTGGATGAGAAATCCATGAAACGGGAAGGGGAAGGTTTCATTGTTTAAATCAGTCTTCTTCTCCCACTCTCGGGGGTTGAACAGTCGCAATGTCCTCCAAGCATGCCGGTCCGTTGGGTCCCGAACAGTGCGTACGTCGACTTGGATGTGTGTTGTCCTTGATGCAATTCATCCACCTTCCTGTCCTTCCTCCAATTTCACCCTTGACCTCCCTTCATCCTTCAGGATCGCTGGGACACACTGACTTTCCCCTGTCCATCTTTTGTACCTGCCAATACCACCTCAGCCTTGAATCCTGCACCTAGCTCTGTTTCTCACTGAGTTTACTGGTTATATTTTCAGTGTGTGCGTGTATGTGTGCACGTGTATGTGTTATTCTCTTCGGGCCAAGTGGCCCATAAGTCTGCAGTGTGTTCTCTCCAGTCGGCCATGCTTCTGGCTATCGGCCTGGCTTCATCCCATGATCTCCATCCCATCTCTTTTCTTTCTTTTTCCACTGTTCTCCTGCAGGTTGTTCCAGGACGTCCCACTTTCCTTCTTCCTTCGGGCTTCCATGACAATGCTGTCATACAGTTGTCATCATCTTTCATTCTCAGCACCTCGTGGCCAATCCATTTCCATCTCCTGGTCTTCACTTCATCACTCATCTTCATTACTTTGATTCTTTCGAGTAGTTCTTCATTTGATACGATGTATGGCCATCTGATGTTTAATATCCTACACAGACATTAGAACATAAATATGTCAAGGTTCCGATTGTCCCCTTCGTTTATCTTCCAAGCCTCGCATCCACACAATAGCACTGATTTGACAAGCGAGTTAAACAGTCTTAAGTTGGTGTTCAATGTATAAATGCTTGAGCTCCATAACTGCTTGAGTTTCATGAAGGATATCACAGCTTTACAAATTCTGTTCCAAATATCTTCTTCCCCTTCTCCTTGTTTGTTGACGATGGCCCCGAGATAGGTGTGCTTATCAACTTCATTTAAAATGCTGGTCTCCAATTTGAATTCTGTTGTTGCTTTTAATATTTACCCTCAAAACCTCTGCTTTCTTCTTGTTGATTTTGAGTCCGTTTTTTGATGCAAATCGATTCATTTTTGTTGCTTTTGTTTGTATATGTTGGTAGCTAGTTGACAAAAGGGCAATGTCGTCAGTAAAGTCCAAGTCCACGAGTTTGGTTGTAAACTTTCACCTAATCCCTGTGTTGTTGCCATCTGTTGTCTTCCTCATTATCGAGTCTACTACTCACAAGAATATAAAACTGGACATTACATCTCCTTGCTTCACTCCTGTTTTTACCATGAACCACCAATTCCTCTCCCTCCTCTAGCACTGCACATTCACTTTCCTCACATAACATCTGTACCATTCTGATTATTTTGCGAGGGATTCCATAACTAGCCATGATCTTCCAATGGCTCTCTCAGTGCATGGAGTCAAAAGCTTTTTCTAAGTCCACAAAAGTAATGTACAGGGTTGCCTGCCACTCTGCGATGTGCTCAATTATGTTGCGCAAAATAACTGGTATCACAACCTTTGGACAAAATAACTGCAGTCAAGAGCTTCCTCTAGCCATTAATGAGCTTCCTACACCTCTCTACTGGTAGTTTGATCCACTCTTCTTGTACAAACTGATTTGAAGGGTGCCTTCTCCCAACTGCTGTTTTCAGATCTCCCGACAGGTGTTCAATGGGAATGAGATCCGGACTCAGTGCTGACCACTTCAGAACAGTCCAGCATTTTATCTTGAACCATTCCTGGGTACTTTTTGTGGTGTGTTTGGGGTCATTGTCCTGCTGCAAGGCCCATGACCTTCGACAGAGACCCCGATTTCTGACACTCGGTTGAACATTGCGCTCCAAAATGCCTCCTTGGTAATCTCCTGATTTCATGATGCCATGCACACACTCAAGGCACCCAGTGCCAGAGGCAGCACAACAACCTCAAAACATAACTGAACTTCCTCCATGTTTGACTGTAGGGAAGGTGTTCTTTTTTTTGAAGGCTTCATTTTGTTTTCTGTAAACATAGAGATGTGCTTTACCACAAAGCTCTAATTCGGTCTCAGATGTCCACAGGACATTCTCCCAGAAGGATTTTGGCTTGATCAGGTGTGTTTTGACAAACTCCAGTCTGGCTTTCTGATGTCTCTCTCTCAGCAGAGGGGTCCTCCTGGGTCTCCTACCAGAGGACTCCCTTTCATTGAGTTGGTGACGGATGGTGCGAGTTGAAACTGTCGTACCTTGTGTCTGAAGGTCAGATTGAATCTGTTTGGCAGTTGATCGAGGTGCTTTCTCCATCATTCGAACAATCCTTAGCTGCAATCTTCCATCAACATTTCTCTTGCGGCCACGTCCAGGGAGGATGGCTAGAGTGCCATGGACCTTAAACTTCCTGATAACATTCCGCACGATGTACACAGGAACATCAAGGTCTCTGGAGATGGACTTGTCGCCTTGAGATTGTCCATGTTTGACTACAATCTTGTGTCTGTCCTCCTCAGACAATACTCTGGTTTTCTTTCTTTTCTCCATGCATATTGCAGTGCACACAGTGACACAAAACAGCAGAACGACTCCTTTTCTCTC
>CM068957.1:152608456-152622466 GCA_035128595.1 Eptatretus atami | reverse complement strand
GGGGAAGGAGAGATTTATAATGTGTAAACGATCCATTGGACTATTTAGCATTTACACGATTTAAAATGTGTAAACAATGCATTGGAATGTTTGGTATTTACACAGATTAAAAGTGTGTAAACGATCCATTGGACTGTTTAGCATTAACGCAGATTTTTATGTGTAAACGATCCAGTGGATTGTTTAGCTTTTACACAGATTTAAATGTGTGTAAACGACCATTGGACTGTTTAGCATTTACACATATTTTATAATGTGTAAATTATCAATTGACTGTTTAGCTTTTACACAGATTTAAAATGTGTAAACGATCCATTGGACTGTTTGGTATTTACACAGATTTAAAATGTGTAAAACGATCCATTGGACTGTTTTGAATTTACACAGATTTATAATGTATAAACGATCCATTGGACTGTTTAGTATTTACACAGATTTATAATGTGTAAACGATCCATTGGACTGTTTAGCATTAACGCAGATTTTATGTGTAAACGATCCAGTGGATTGTTTAGCTTTTACACAGATTTAAAGTGTGTAAACGATCCATTGGATTTATAGCATTTACCTATTTTATATGTGTAAATTATCAATTGGACTGTTTAGCTTTTACACAGATTTAAAATGTGTAAACGATCCATTGGACTGTTTGGTATTTACACAGATTTAAAATGTGTAAACGATCCATGGACTGTTTGGTATTTTACACAGATTTAAATGTTGTAAACGATCCATTGGACTAGTTTAGGTTGACCAGTGATATCACCACCAGAAGTCCTCAACCACACCTTACACCCGCCTCTCCCTTTATTCCCATTCTTTAAAGCAAAAGGGCAAATTGTTATATCGTCATTATATATGTATTTATTCATTATCCCATTGAAATAGTGACTTATTTAGCTCTTGATGCCATGAACTCCATTCACAGAAAGTGTGACCTAAACAGGAAGTGGATGTCTGGGTCATGCTTTATTCTGGTCGGTTGTTTGTCTTTCCGTGTATTTTCAGCCCACACTCGCAAAGCAAAAAGCGGGGTTCAGCGATCGGTTGCGTACGTGCATGTCTACATTTTGTCATTCCCTTTTCTCTGGAACTGCTTCTCCGATTGACACAAAATTTTCACCATTTGTGCAACTACTCATGTGGAATGTTTGAATAAAATTATGACATCATCGGTCATGAGTGTGGCAGCCATGTTGAAAAAAGGAGAAACGTTGGAACTCCGTATCTCCAAATCCGCTCCAGGGGAAAAAATTGAAGCATGGCACATGTCAAGTACTCACCATGGGAAACGAGTGTGATTTATTTTTTGGATGTCATAAGTGGCTTTGTTATGATGTCATAATTGCATATGTCTAATGCTTTATCCGATCAGTATGAATTTTTTTGAAAGTCATCTAAGGATAAATTGTATGGGTGGGGGATGTGGAAGGGGGGATTTATGATGTCATCGGTCACAGGGTTCAGCAGCCATGTTGTTTTTAACATAAAAACCTTCAAAAATATTCTCAGAAACAGCTGAACAAATTGAGGCAAAACTTTACAGGTATGATCGCATATCTATGAGGAACAAAAAGTTCTCCACCCATAACGTCATAAGTCACATTGTTTGGCAGCTATGATTTTTTTTGAAGAATAAAGCTTTAAAAAACCTTCTCCAGAACGGCTTGACAGATCAAGGGGAAACTTCACCCAGATGTTCCCCAAGCCAAGCAGGGGGTTCACAAAGAATGAATAGGTCACATGATTTGGCAGCTATATTGGGTTGAACGAAAATATTAATTTTTTCCACTTGAACCGCTTCATCAATCGATGTGAAACATCACATTTATGATGTCCTATTCATGGGGAATATATGTTTTAAGTTTTAACCTGATCGGATGCATGGTTTGGCAGCCAGAATTATTTAATATTTTGAATCTTGGTTCAGGGATTTAAATCAAACTTGGTACAAGTATGTATAATGATGTCATAATGTGGGCAGAGGCATATCTGGTGACATTGTGACATCAAAGAGTTCCCTTTATGTTTTATGGTGTTATAAGTGCCTTCATTATGATGTCCTAATTGCATACGTAGAACTACATCAAATCAGTTTGAAAACATTGAGGGTCATCTCAGGATAAATTGGTCAACAGAAAAATTCTTTATGACATCGGCAGTCATGTGGTAAACTGTTTTATTTATTTAAGAAATATGGCACAGCCATATTGATTTATTTATTTAAAAAAGAACCTTCAAAAATCTCATTCTCAAAAATGGCTGAACATATCGAGGAGAAACTACAGGTATGACCACCTTTCCATGCAGAACAAAACTTTCCCCAATTATGACATCATAGGTCACATGGTTTGGCAGCCATATTGGATTTACCCGAAAACCTTTAAAAACCCTCTCCAGAACACTGGACCGATCGAGGGGAAACTTCACACACATGTTCCCAAAGCCTTTGGGATATCATGGTGTTCATGAATAATTGATATGTCACATGGTTTGGAAGCCATATTGGATTGACGGAATATATTTTTAAAAAATTTCTCTTGAATCGAATGGCGTGAAACCTCACAATTATGATTTCGTAGTGATGGGGAATATATGTAGTCATAATTATTTAAATTTTTTGAAACTGTACTTTAAATAAATAAAAAAATTGAGGAAGGCTCACTTGGCTGTGCCTGGATGGGTCGGAGGGTTGATGAGTAGCAGTTGAAACCCGACTCCTCTCCAGGTTCCTCCTGAAGACTTCATTTTTCATTTTTTCCTTGTTTGGGTTCCTTCTGATCTCTCCAATGCAGTACATATTTGATTTGGTGTTCCATTTGATTTGAATTTAATTTTTATTAATTACAAATTTGCTGCCAGAAGAGTTGGCTCGCACCAAGTCCTAATCAAGTCCTAATCAAGCAACTCATGTTCAGTCATTATCCTCAGATCCTCAGTTAAAACAGTCCTGTGCCTCTGCAGCGATGTGTGCTGTGGTGAGCGTAGCAAGCCAATCCACGCTAGTACTGTATATAAAACTGAAAAACACCGGTGGACAGTGAACCATCGGCGAGGTGAAGTCTTGGTCGACTCCGGTTAGTGTGTCTATTAATTACGTACTGTTTGAACGTGAGTTGGACATTGAGTACATTTAGTAATTACCTATTTTTGGATAATGACTACTTCTATTAACTACCTCGATTAACTCGGTGGTATTCGTAGAATACTTACCCCGTGCAGTCTTGAGAAGGACTTGGTGCGACCGCAAGCCAACTCTTCCGGCGGCAAATTTGTAATTGCATCTCTCTACACTTCTGAGGAAAATGTGTACAAATTATACTTTGAAAATTTTTGATGTATGCTCAACATGCACTTTATCAAACGGTCTTGTAACATATGGTAAAGTTTCAATTTCCTCTGTTGAATGGTTTTCGATGTACGCTCTTCACAAAATGCACACACGAATACGACTGATTACTTAACCCGACTTTGCACTTCGTGTGTGCGGGCTCATTATGAACTGTTGGAACATACATTTTTGACATGTAGACCTTTAGAGCCCTTTTAAACCTTTACACCCTTTAGAACCCTAAAATCCATCAAGACCTTTCATAACCCTGAGACCCTCTAAACCCTTCCCAAAGACCCTTTAGACTACTTAAGACCCTTAAAACATTGTAGACTCCATAGACCCCATTAGAACCCTTTGGCCCCTAAGACCCTGCAGACCCTGTTAGATGTTCTGCCTGAGCGCCTCCTGCAATAACACTTGAGAGTCAATAGCCCTAATCAAAAGCACCCCCATTGATAAACCACATCAGTACCAAGCTTAGAGGATGCAAAATATAATGAATTAATGAATTTGTTTTTAATTTTTTTTAAAGATTCTGCTCATCTTGATTAGTGGCATGGGGAAAAGTCCCACATGGCAAAGAGACGAGTCTCATCTGGCAAAGACTAGTCCCACATGGCAAAGAGAAAACGGTGTCCATGACAACAATTTCACCCCATTATGATCAAATGGGATATTTTGTGATTTTATTATTGTCAAACCTCAGGAATTTTTCATGATCTCAGATTGAAACGTATACAGCTTACTTGTACATATATATATATATAAATCTGGTCAAGATTCGTCAAAAGTCAATGTAAATGCCATCCAAAACATGTAAAACACCTGTTAGGTGGCAATTAGAAAATGTATCAACCAAACTTGTTATACCCCACATTCCCTCATGTAAAACACTTGATAGATCAAATATTCCAAAATACCAAATTGCTGCTTCAGTGCTCTTACTGTTTACTTGGATTTCGCAAGCGGCATGCTATGCACAACATCTTTGTTGTTACTTGGTGAAAAAATATTTTTGCCAAATATGTTGGTCTGTAACGTCTGTCTGTCTGTCTTTGTTTTGTCACATGATTTTTGGCACAGTTTTCAAGCAATCGTTCTGATAGTGTGTGGTGTGTGGTGGTGTGTGTGTGTGTGTGTGTGTGTTGCGTGTGTGGGTGTGTGTGTGTGTGGTGGTGTGTGTGTGTAAGTGACTGGCCAAGGACAGCAATGCTATATTTTGGTGAAGATCCAAATCCAGATCCGGATCTGAGAATTTTTCAGGTGATTCTTCACCGTAGAGAGATGGGGTCAGAAACGATTATATCAGCACAACATCTCAAAAGGTTATGGATGGATTCACATGAAACTTGGTGGACAGGTTGAAAGTGCCACGAGGAAGAATTGATTCAATTCTGGTGAAGATCCGACTCCAGATCTGGATACGATAGTTATTTAATTTTAACTGATTCTTCACCATTGAGGGATGGGGTTAAAAACGATATTGCATGATATCTGAAAAAGTTGTGGACGGATTCGGATGAAACATGGTGGACAGGTTGGGTATGTGTCCACGACGAATTGATTCGATTTTGGAGAAGATCCGAATCCGGATCCAAATACGAGATTTATTTACTTTTTAAAGTGATTCTTCACCATTGATAGATGGGGCTAAAAACAATAGTTTTATTGGACCTGACAAGTTCAATTTGATCAGGAATTACATGGCGGAGGTATGCGCTCTACCGAGTGCCCTTCTAGTTTTAACTGATTCTTCACCATTGAGAGATAAGGCTAAAAACGATATTGTATGATATTTCAAAAAGTTGTGGATGGATTCGGATGAAACTTGGTGGACATGTTGGGTGTGTGACAAGGGCCAATCGATTTTATTTTGGTGAAGATCCAGATCCGGATTTGAGAATTTTTCAAGAGATTCTTCACTATTGATAGGGCCAAAAACGATTTATGGCACAGTTTCTTCAAAGGTTTTGGATGGATTCGACGAAATTTGGTAGACAGGTTAGGAATGCCACCAGGAAGAATTGGATTAATTTTGGTGAAGATCCGAATCCAGATCTGGAAGTTGTGGAAGGATTCGGAAAAAGTTGTGTTGTGGATGGATTCGGACAAAACTTGGTGAACAGGTTGGGTGTGTGAAAAGGAGGAATCCTCAGATTGGGTAAGACTGCTTAGACTCTTTAGACCCATTAAACCAGTTATGCCTCTGTAAAACCCTATAAACCCCTTTACACCACTAAGACCCCGTAAACCCTTTCGAATATTAGACCCCTTCGGACTCCCACTGAGTGCCATCACATTTTTCCATGTGTCACTGTATGAGTGATTTTTTCATTTGTTTGTCTATCTGTCTCTGAGAAGGATATCTCAAAAAGTTATGGACAGATTCCGATGAAATTTGGTGGACAGTTTGGGTGTGTGACAAAGACAAAGTGATTAGACTTTGGTGAAGGTCTGGATCCAGATACTGGAATTTTCGAAGAGATTCGTCACCATTGAGCGATTGCGCTAAAAACCATAGGTAGCATAATATATCAAAAAGTTATGGCGGATTATAACAAAACCAGGTGGTTGAGTTGGGGAGGTGACGAGAGCAAGCCGATTAGATTTTGGGGTCAGATCCGGATGCAGATCCGGCCTCTCAGTGGGATCCAAAATGTAAACTGTTCAGCCTGGCAGAGGTACATGCTCTACTGAGTGCCATTCTAGTTACCTCCTGTAAGAAGTGAAGAGAACAAGTAAAAAACACATAAAATTTCATCGCCCTCGTGGTTTGAGTAATTTTGCTGTACAGTGTTAAAGGGCTAGTCCATATATTCAAGATTTATGTGCATGCACAACTGATTTGTGTGGTCTTGTGACATGGAAGAACATTCATGACATTTGCAAAGAATGAACAAAATCGGATCTTGCATGTTCAAGAAATGGTTGGGAACACGTTTAAGGACCAAAATTGCTGCTAGTCGGTCATCGTGGATATTATCTCGAAAAAAATGACGTGCATATGCAATCCATCATTCATTATCTGTGTGCCAAGTTTGAACAAGATCGGTAAATACATGCCCGAGAAATGGTTGAGGACGTGTTCAACATCGAGTTTTCACAACTAAAATTTCCGCCAGTCGGCCATCTTTGATCGAATCGTGAAACAACATGATGTGCACATGTATACCATCATGTGTAGTCTTTGTGCCAAGTTTGAACAAAATCAGTCCGTACATGTCTGAAATATGGCTGCAGAAGACGGACGGACGGACGCACGCACGGATGAGACCCAATCCATAAGCCCCCGCTTTGGACTATGTCTAACGGGGGCTAATAAGAGTCAACCGCTAAGGAGTGCACAAGCATCACGTCCAGACCAAACCAAGTGGAGCAAATAGATTAGCCAAACCTGAAGGTTGCTATTGAGCCAGCTGGGTTTTTTTTTTACCAACAATCCAGTGGCGACACCAGGCTCGGTGGCATAAATGCTTAGAGGCACCCTCTGAGTCTTGGAGGTCTGTGGTTGGAACCCTGGTCGAGTCCTAACAAAGACTTTAAAAATGGTCTGCGCTGCTTCCTTGTTTTATGCTCAGCATTTAAAAAGGAAGAGCATGGATTAAAAAAAACATCGGCATTCGCAACCATTGTGTAAGATTGATGAGCCAAATGGCCTCATCCTATAATGAAGTTCCTTGGGATATTTTATTACTATTATTATTGTTATTATTATTATTATTATTATTATGAGACCCAGGAGGTCTGGGATGTCAGTACAGCATTCTAACCAACGATCCACCACTGTACTCAAACATCGACATGCTCTTGGTGGAAAAATCACTCTGGTTCTGCACCGTGGGTTTTCACCAAAAGTTTATTTCATCCTGTTATCAAGGAAACGATATCTCAGTATTCTTCACCAAGAACATTTCTGTATAGAAAGTGTGCGAATCCAAAGCTTCACTCGGGAAGCTCACTTTGGCATGGCGTTTGGAAGAATTCATGAAGCAAAGCTCTTTTTGCTGAAATACGCCGATTTGGGTCGTAGCTGAGAAACTTCTGTGAGTAAAAGAAATAAAGCAATGAAAGTTACACCAAAGGGTCTTGTTACTCTGCCCAGGAAGTCCATTCATATTTTGATGAGCATTGAGATTCGTTGTAGGTATATGTACATAAGTATAACGTTGTTAATCTTCTTGAAAAGTTTTCTCCTCAAACCTTTAGATATTGCTTTGACTCGAAGGCACATTCCCTGACAAGGTAATGCAAATTACCACTCCCACAGCAATGTGTAAAACTAACACCTGAGGCTCCAGCATAAGAAAGGGTGGAATGGGGAAGAAAGAAATGACAAGGGTGGGTGGGAATGGAATGGGCAATGGCTGCCTGGAGCAAACACCAGATTCCTTTGCAAATGAGCTCATTATGGAGTCAATTACACCTGGCACTTTGGAGCAAGGTCAGAGGAAGGACATTCCATCATTTGCCTTTACAATAATTCAAAGTGTTCTCCTTCTCTATCAGCTGCACTATCTCCTGTGCTTCCGCCTAATGTGTCAGAGTTCCCGGAAGTTACGATGTTTTCAAAAAGTACATCATGTTTTCATCAACGAGTTAAATCGATGTTGTTGCGACAAAGGGAAACCTGCAAAGTTATCGCCATTATAACTGATTTCTGAAAATAAAGGTAATGTTTTACTTTGACGGTGAATTATTACAAACGTGGCAAAAAGACAATAAAAGAGTGTCAGCTTTGGAGCTTTCTGCTAGGCCGAGTGAGCTAGGCCTGATAACATTACCAGGACTCATCACCTTAATCCATCGATTTACTAATGTTCCATATGTTAACCACTTTCTTTATGCCTTATAACATTACCAGGACTCATCACCCTAATCCATCGATTTACTAATGTTCCATATGTTAACCACTTTCTTTATGCCTTATAACATTACCAGGACTCATCACCCTAATCCATCGATTTACTGATGTTCCATATGTTAACCACTTTCTTTATGCCTTATAACATTACCAGGACTCATCACCTTAATCCATCGATTTACTAATGTTCCATATGTTAACCACTTTCTTTCTTTTTTCGTATTGTTTTATGCAATGATGTCACTGTCACCGACCTTTGACATGTATAGTCAAAAAAATTGACAGCCTCACTTTTGTCCTTCGGTACTCCTTTGGTAAAGTTTACAAGATGGCTGAAAGCGTCCATGTTATCGCACTCACAGACAAACATACAAACGAGACAGACCGACATATGACGAAAAAAAACAAATAACACCTAAATGCATACCCTCTCCTCTAGCGAAGATAACTGGAGCGGCACTCAGTAGTATGCATACTCCGCCAGGCTGAACAGTTTATATTTTGTATCCCACTGATAGGTTAGATCTGAATCGGTCAGATCTGAATTATCATAACCAAAATCGAATCGGCTTGTTTTTGTGACCTAACCAACTCCTCCACCAAGTTTTCATAACTCGTCCACAACCTTTTGAAATAACATTAGTTGGGTAGGTGACAAGAACAAGCCGATTAGATTTTGCTTCAGGTACGGTCGATACAGATCCGACCTATCAGTGAGATACAAAAAGTAAACTGGTGGAGGTATGCACTCTACCAAGTTCCATTGTAGTTTCGTATGAGGTCACAGCACATGTGCTTTCCGATTTCACGAGTGCATCTCTCATCATTATAGCTGCCCAGGCC
Organism: Eptatretus atami; assembly: GCA_035128595.1. NCBI lineage: Eukaryota > Metazoa > Chordata > Myxini > Myxiniformes > Myxinidae > Eptatretus > Eptatretus atami. The sequence goes on along the minus strand of CM068957.1, from coordinate 152,613,428 downwards.
GATAGCTCGATCACCTTATCCAGCCCGCTGTGCCTGTCATGGAGGTCCGAGGAGTAAATCCCTCAGATTGTTGCAATATGTTTGTGATCAGGAAGACTTTAGGTCTTTGGTTCTGTTGGTGTTTGAGCCTTGGAATGACCAACTAATAACACAACTCTGTTTTGTGTGTAGTATTTTGGGCAGTCCCACACCTGACGTTTGCCTGGCCTGGAACTCCTGCCTGCCTTTAACCAAGCTTTCCTCATTGGCCAATGTCCAATCTGTCCGGTCATGTGCCTTCCCTCAGCAAGCATGGTATCGACCTCCTGATGGTGAGTTCGCAACAAAGTCACGGTCGTTAACTGAACTCTAACACCCTTTAAGACTTTAAGACCCTCTAAGATCCTTTCGACCCCTAAACTACAGGACAGAAGGTTTCTCACCTTGCCATATTTCTTCCTTCTATCGCATTTACAGAAGTTTTGAAACTTTTGTAATTCATGGAAGCAAAGGATAGAATGGTTTGTGCAAACACGAAATGCATGATGGGAGACTCCGAACTAAGGATGTGAATGATGTATAACTGTGATTAAGTCTCCATTTTATTATCAGCTGATGGTGGCTCATATCAGCATTGCACTTTGTCACGTGGTGTTCATTTCCCATGGTAAAGACTTATCTGATGGACTTACAACGACTACCATGACTACTATTTCGACTTTATCAGCCCGAATTATTCGTGGTTCAATCATTGAAACCCTTCACGAACCGGCAGGGCCAGGCCTGACTTCGATTGAAGGTGATAAACTCACCTACCCTTTATAAAGGACACGATGGGATCTTTAACCTCCACAAGTTAATGCTAACAGAAAGAATACCTGGCTTAACGTCCATCTGAGGACAATGCATCTTGTGATGCAACACACTGGTTGCGAAACACTAATCCAACAGTTTATGATCAACTTGGGAATCTAACCCAGGCTACATGGCTGGCTCGTTGGTAGGTATTATACCTCTGACCATCCTGTTGCACCTGGACCGTCTAAATACATGGATATTACTGATGAAATTGGAACTCTGAAAAAATAATGTGAAAGATGACAAAAGTGAGAATTGTACAGAGAAAGGTTTTCCAGCAATCAAGGCTTATGGAAGAGGTAAAGAGAAATTAGTTTACAACACCCCCGACAACAAACAATAAAATAATAAAATATAGAAGAAATAAAATAATAAAAATAAAATAGAATACCAGAATAAAAAAAATATAATACCAGAATAAAAAATATAATACGAGAATAAAAAAAATTACCAGAATAAAAAATAAAATACAGATAAATAAATACCAGAATAAAAAATATAATACCAGAATAAAAAAAAATAATACCAGAATAAAAAATATAATACCAGAATAAAAAATAAAATACCAGAATAAAAAAATTAAATACCAGAATAAAAAAATAATACCAAAAAAAAAATATAATACCAGAATAAAAAATAAATACCAGAATAAAAAAATAAAAACAAATAAAAAAATAATACCAGAATAAAAAATAAATACCAGAAAAAATATATAATACCAGAATAAAAAAATATAATACCAGAATAAAAAATATAATACCAGAATAAAAAATATAATACCAGAATAAATATAATACCAGAATAAAATAAAATACCAAAAAAAATACAAAAAATAATACCAGAATAAATATATAATAAAATAAATAATACCAAATAAAAAATTAATACCAGAATAAAAAAAATATAATACCAGAATAAAAAAATATATACCAGAATAAAAAATATAATACCAGATAAAAAAATATAATACCAGAATAAAAATATAATACCAGAAATAAAAAAATAAATACCAGAATAAAAAATATAATACAGAATAAAAAATATATACCAGAATAAAATAATACCAGAATGAAAAAAATAAAAAATACCAGAATTAAAAAATATAATACCAGAATAAAAAATATAAAATACCAGAATAAAAAAATAAATACCAGAATAAAAAATATAATACCAGAATAAAAAAAAATACCAGAATTAAAAAATATACCAGAATAAAAAAATAAAAAATACCAGAATAAAAAAAAAAATATAATACCAGAATAAAAAAAATAAAATACCAGAATAAAAAAAAATACCAGAATAAAAAAATAATACCAGAATAAAAAATAAATACCAGAATAAAAATAATACAGAATAAAAAATATAATACCAGAATAAAAAAAATAAAATACCAGAATAAAAAAATAAAATACCAGAATATAAAAAAAAATAACCAGAATAAAAAATAAATACCAGAATAAAAATATAATACCAGAATAAAAAAAATATACCAGAATAAAAAAATAAAATACCAAGAATAAAAAAATAATACCAGATAAAAAAAAAAAAATACCAGAATAAAAAAAAATACCAGAATAAAAAATATAATACCAGAATAAAAAAATATAATACCAGATATAAAAAAAAAATACCAGATAAAAAAATATAATACCAGATAAAAAATAAAATACCAGAATAAAAAAATATAATACCAGAATAAAAAAAATATAATACCAGAATAAAAAAAAAATATAACCAGAATAAAAATATAATACCAGAATAAAAAATATAATACCAATAAAAAAATAAAATACCAGAAATAAAAAAAAAATAAAATACCAGAATAAAAAAATAAAATACAGAAGAAAAAAAATTAATACCAAATAAAAAAATATAATACCAGAATGAAAAAATAAAATACCAGAATGAAAAAATTACCAGAATAAAAAAATTAAATACCAGAATAAAAAAATAAAATACCAGAATAAAAAATAAAATACCAGAATAAAAAATATATATACCATAATAAAAAAAAAATTAATACCAGAAAAAAAAATATACCAGAAATAAAAAAATTAAAATACCAGAATAAAAAAAATAAAATACCCATAATAAAAAAAAAATACCTGAATAAAAAATATAATACCAGAATAAAAATAAATACCAGAATAAAAAAAATATAATACCAGAAAAAAAAATATAATACCAGAATAAAAAATAAAAATACCGAATAAAAAAATAAAATACCAGAATCAAAAATAAATATACCAGAATAAAAAAAATATAAACCAGAAATAAAAATAAAATACCAGAATAAAAAAATAAAATACCAGAATCAAAAAATATTAATACCAGAATCAAAAAATATATACCAGAATAAAAAATAAAATACCAGAATAAAAAAATAAAATACCAGAATAAAAAATAAATTACCAGAAAAAAAAAAAAAATACCAGAATAAAATTAAAAATACCAGAATAAAAAAAAATATAATACCAGAATAAAAAAAATATATAATACCAGAATAAAAAAAATAAAATACCAGAATAAAACATAAAATACCAGATAAAAAAAATATAAACCAGAATAAAAATATAATACCAGAATAAAAAATTAAATACCACAATAAAAATATAATACCAGACTAAAAAATAGAAATACCAGAATAAAAAATATAATACCAGAATAAAAAAATTAAATACCAAATAAAAAAATAAAATACCACAATAAAAATATATATAATACCAGAATAAAATATATATAATACTATAATAAAAAAAAATACCAGAATAAAAAATATAATACCAGAATAAAAAAAAAAATACCACAATAAAAAAATAAATACCAGAATATAAAAATATAATACAGAATAAAAGAATAAAATACCAGAATAAAAAAATATATACCAGAATAAAAAATATAATACCAGAATAAAAGAATAAAATACCAGAATAAAAAAAAATAAATACCAGAATAAAAAATATAATACCAGAATAAAAAAATATAATACCAGAATAAAAAATAAAATACCAGAATTAAAAAAAATATAATACCAGAATAAAAAAAAATACCAGAAAAAAAAATATAATACAGAATAAAAAATATATACCAGAAATAAAAAATAAAAATTACCAGAATAAAAAAATATAATACCAGAATAAAAAAAATAAAATACCAGAATAAAAAATAATAATACCAGAATAAAAAAATATAATACCAGAATAAAAAAAATATAATACCAGAATAAAAAAAATAGAACCAGAATAAAAAAATATAATACCAGAAAAAAAAATTAAATACCACAATAAAAAAAATAATACCAGAATAAAAAAAATAATACCAGAATAAAAAAAATATATACCAGAATAAAAAAATAAAATACCAGATTAAAAAAATATAATACCACAATTAAAAAATTATAATACCAGAATAAAAAAAAAAGTACCAGAATAAAAAAAATAAAAATACCAGAAATAAAAAAATAATAATACCAGTAATAAAAAATATAAATACGCAGAAGAAAAAGAATGTCCACAGCTGCAGCAAAGTTCATGGTCCGTATTAGTTAAAACATCAAAGATCATGATGTTGAAAAATAAGGAGGGTTTAGGATTGTCATGACACATGTAACGTTAAAAAATGTGGTAAACATTATGGAACATAGTAAATCGATGGATTATGATGTAGTCCTGGTAATGTTATAAGCACTAAAGAAATGTGTTAACATATGGAACATTAGTAAATCGATGGATATAGTGATGAGTCCTGGTAATGTTATAACGCTATAAGAAGTGGGTTACATATGAACATTTAGTAAATCGATGGATTAAGGTGATGGATCCTTGGTAATGTTATAAGCTAAGAAAGTGGTTAACATATGGAACATTAAGTAAATCGATGGATTAAGGTGATGAGTCCTGTTATGTTATAAGTTAAAAAAGTGTTTTAACATATGGACATAGTAAATCGATGGATTAGGTGATGAGTCCTGGTAATTTATAACGCCTAAAGAAATGGTAACATATGGAACATCAGTAAATCGATGGATTAAGTGATGAGTCCTGGTAATGTTATAAGCGCTAAAGAAAGTGGTTAAATATGGAACATTAGTAAATCGATGGATTAAGGTGATGGTCCTTATGATGTTATAAGGCCT
>CM068957.1:152588391-152608259 GCA_035128595.1 Eptatretus atami | reverse complement strand
ATCACCGTATCCATCGATTTACTAATGTTCCATATGTTTAACCACTTCTTTAGGCGTTATAACATTACCAGGACTCATCACCGTAATCCATCGATTTACTGATGTTCCAATGTTAACCACTTTCTTTAGGCGTTATAACATACCAGGGACTAATCACCTTAATCCATCGATTTACTTATGTTCCATATGTTAACCACATTTTTAACCATGTGTTGACAAATCCTAACCCTCCTTATTTTTCAACATCATGACTCTTCTGATGTTAACTACCATACGTGACCCATACCTTGCTTGCACTTGTGGACATTCTTTTTCTTCTGGTATTTATTTTTTTTATTCTGGTATTTATTTTTTTATTCTGGTACTTTTTTTTTATTCTGTATTATAATTTTTATTGTTGGTATTATATTTTTAATCTGGTATTTTATTTTTTTTATTCTGGTATTATTTTTTTAATTCTGGTATTTTTATTTTTTATTCTGGTATTATATTTTTTATTCTGGTATTTTATTTTTATTCTGGTATTATATTTTTTATTCTGGTATTTTTATTTTTTTTTCTGGTATATATTTTTTATCTGGTATTATATTTTTTATTCTCGTATTTTTTTTTATTCTGGTATTTTATTTTTTTTATTCTGGTTATTATATTTTTTTATTCTGGTATTTTATTTTTTTATATTCTGGTATATTTTTTTATTCTGGTATTATATTTTTTTTATCTGGTATTTTTATTTTTTATTCTGGTATTTTATTTTTATTCTGGTATTTTATTTTTTTATTCTGGTATTATATTTTTATATCTGGTATTTTATTTTTTTATTCTGGTATTATTTTTTTTATTCTGGTATTATATTTTTTTATTTCTGTATTTTATTCTTTTATTCTGGTATTATATTTTTTATTCTGTATATATTTTTTTATTCGGTATTATTTTTTTATTCTGGTATTATTATTTTTTTATTCTGGTATGGTTATTTTTTTATTCTGGTATTATATTTTTAATTCTGGTATTTTATTTTTTATTCTTGGTATTATTTTTTTATTCTGGTATTATATTTTTTATTTCTGGTATTATATTTTTTTATTCTGGTATTTTATTTTTTTTATTCTGTATTATATTTTTTATTCTGGTATATTATTTTTATTCTGGTATTATATTTTTTATTCTGGTTTATATTTTTTATTCTGGTATTATAATTTTTATTCTGGTATTATATTTTTTTTATTCTGGTATTATATTTTTTTATTCTGGTATTATATTTTTTATTCTGGTATTATAATTTTTTATTCTGGTATTATATTTTTTAATTCTGGTATTATATTTTTTTATTTTGGTATTTTATTTTTCATTCTGGTATTATATTTTTTTATTCTGCGTATATATTTTTTATTCTGGTATTATATTTTTTATTCTGCGTTATATTTTTTTATCGATTATATTTTTATTCTGGATATATTTATATTATTTTTTTAATTCTGGTATTTATATTTTTTTAATTCTGGTATTATATTTTTTTAATTCTTTAGGTATTATATTTTTTATTCTGGTATTATATTTTTTTATTCTGGTATTTTATTTTTTTATTCTCGGTATTATATTTTTTTGATTCTGGTATTATATTTTTTATTCTGGTATTATATTTTTTTATTCTGGCTATTTTATTTTTTATTCTGGTATATTTTTTTTATTCTCGTATTATATTTTTTATTCTGGTATTATATTTTTTTATTCTGGTATATCTATTTTATTTTTATTATTTTATTTCTTCTATATTTATTATTTTATTGTTTGTTGTCGGGGTGTTGTAAACTAATTTCTCGTTTACCTCTTCCATAAGCCTTGATTGCTGGAAAACCTTTCTCTGTACAAGTTTCCTCACTTTTGTCATCTTTCACATTATTTTTCAGCAGTTCCATTTCATCAGTAATATCCATGTATTTAGACGGTCCACGTGCAACAGGATGGTACAGAGGTATAATACCTACCAACGAGCCAGCCATGTAGCCTGGGTTAGATTCCCAAGTTGATCATAAACTGTTGGATTAGTGTTTCGCAACCAGTGTGTTGCATCACAAGATGCATTGTCCCTCAGATGGACGTTAAGCCAGGTATTCTTTCTGTTAGCATTAACTTGTGGAGGTTAAAGATCCCATCGTGTCCTTTATAAAGGGTAGGTGAGTTATCACCTTCAATCGAACGTCAGGCCTGGCCCGCCGGTTCGTGAAGGGCTTTCAATGATTGAACCCACGAATAATTCGGGCTGATAAAGTCGAATATAGTAGTCATGGTAGTCGTTGTAAGTCCATCAGATAAGTCTTTTACCATGGGAAATGAACACCACGCTGACAAAGTGCAATGCTGATATGAGCACCCATCAGCTGATATAAAATGGAGACTTAAATCACAGTATATCATTCACCATCCCTAGTTCTGAGTATGCACCTCCCATCATGCATTTCGTGTTTGCACAAACCATTCTATCCTTTGCTTCCATACAATTACAAAAGCTTTCAAACTTCTGTAAATGCGATAGAAGGAAGAAATATGGCAAGGTGAGAAACCTTCTGTCCTGTAGTTTAGGGGTCGAAAGGATCTTAGAGGGTCTCAAGTCTTAAAGGGTGTTAGAGTTCAGTTAACGACCGTGACTTTGTTGCGAACTCACCATCAGGAGGTCGATACCATGCTTGCTGAGGGAAGGCACATGACCGGACAGATTGGACATTGGCCAATGAGGAAAGCTTGCTTAAAGGCAGGCAGGAGTTCCAGGCCAGGCCAAACGTCAGGTGTGGACTGCCCAAAATACTACACCAAAACAGAGTTGTGTTATTAGTTGGTCATTCCAAGGCTCAAACACCAACAGAACCAAAGACCTAAAGTCTTCCTGATCACAAACATATTGCAACAATCTGAGGGATTTACTCCTCGGACCTCCATGACAGGCACAGCGGCTGGATAAGTGATTCGAGCTATCGGCCTGGGCAGCTATAATGAATGAGAGATGCACTCGTGAAATCGGAAAGCACATGTGCTGTGACCTCATACGAAAACTACAATGGCACTTGTAGAGTGCATACCTCCACCAGTTTACTTTTTGTATCTCACTGATAGGTCGGATCTGTATCGACCGTACCTGAAGCAAAATCTAATCGGCTTGTTCTTGTCACCTACCCAACTCATGTTATTTCAAAAGGTTGTGACGAGTTATGACAAAACTTGGTGGGATGATTGTTAGGTCACAAAAACAAGCCGATTCGATTTTGGTTATGATAATTCAGATCTGACCGATTCAGATCTAACCTATCAGTGGATACAAAATATAAACTGTTCAGCCTGGCGGAGGTATGCATACTACTGAGTGCCGCTCCAGTTATCTTCGCTAGAGGAGAGGGTATTGCATTTAGGTCCGTTATTTGTTATTTTTCGTCATATGTCGGTCTGTCTCGTTTGTATGTTTGTCTGTGAGTGCGATAACATGGACGCTTTCAGCCATCTTGTCAAAACTTTACCAAAGGAGTCCGAAGGACAAAAGTGAGGCTGTCAATTTTTTTGACTATACATGTCAAAGGTCAAGGTGACAGTGACATCATTTGCATAAAACAGATACGACCAAAAGGGTTTGCGTTACGCGACGGCCAACTTGGCACAAATGAGTTGGAAAACATCACCTACAAATTCCAAGCAGATTTGAAAATCAGATTATGATTAAAATGCAAGATTTGTGTACGGGCTGGGGACAGATGGCGCATTTCCAAAATGGCGCGCAATCCGTTGACCATAATGTCGTTTCCATGGCAATGACGTCGCCCATGCGAAACTAAACGGGTTTTTTAGCGACAAAGATGATAATTCAAAAACGCTTCAAGATACAGGTATCAAATTACAACCATGTTCAAATGTCAAGGTGACAGTGATGTCATTTGGATGATTGTCATCATACCTGTCAGGTTACTGTCTTGTTTCAACATGGCTGCCACATCACATGACCTATGACATCATAGTCAGGTTACTGCCTGACGCCTTCTTGTTTGTTTGTTTGATTGTTGTCTGCACAGAATGTGAGTATGATTTTTTCTGCAACCGCTTGTCGGATTGATATGAATTTTTTTTACCATCGGGTGACTATCATGGAGAATGTTTTAATAATATTGATGTCATAGTCATGTATGTGCAGCCTTTGACAAAAAAGGAAAAAACTGGGCCACTGTATCACAGAAACTGCACCAAGGAAAACATTGGAAACTTGGCACATGGCAAGTACTGGCCATGGGGAATAAGTATGATTTTGCATGATGTCATAGGTGCCTTCATTATGACGTCATATTTGCATACATAGAACACTACATCCGATCAGTATGAAAAATTTTGAGGGTCATTTTGGGATAAATTGGTCAACAGGAAAATTTGATGACATCATCGGTCATGTACCCTTCAAAAATCTTCTCTGAAATGGCTGAACAGATCGAAGCAAAGCTTTACAGCAACGACCACCTATCCATGAGGAACAAAAGTTTCTCATCAATGACGTCATAGGTCACATGGTTTGGCAGTCATTTTGCATTTACCCTAAAACCTTTAAAAATCACCTGCTCCAGAACAGCTGAACAGATCAAAGGGACACTTCACACTAATGTTCCCGAATCCTTGGGTTACCAGGGTGTTCACAAATATTTGAATCGGTCACATCGTCTGGCTGCAATGTTAGATTGAACGAAAATCTTTAAAATATATATTTCTCTTGAACCACTTCATCGAGTGACGTGAAACTTCAAATTTATGATCTAGTTTTGATGGGAATGTATGTTTTAAATTTTAATCTGATCGTACGCATCGGTCTAGTCAGCAGAATTATTTGATTTTTTGAATCTGCATTCTTTAAAAATTTTTTTAAATAAGGCTCACTTGGCTGTGCTTGGATGTGTTTGAAGGTAGAGGAGCAGCAGCTGAAATGTGAATCCTATCCAGGTTCCTCCTGATGACTTCATCTTTGCTTTCTGCTTGTTCGGGTTCCTTCTGATTACTCCAATGCAGGACTGTACCTGTTTGATCTTCCATTCGATTTGAATTTAATTGATTTAATCCCATTCTGAATTAAATTGAATTAATAATAATGTCATGGGCCAATAAATGCCAGTTCACATAACTGGTACTCAGGTGCTGCTAAAAAAATAAATAAATAAATGCGTACTTCAAAGATGCTCCGACAGCTCAAATTGTACGAGCACAATGAAGCTTTCATGGAAGGTTTTCTCAGCTAGTGTTGGTAAGATTGTTCCGTGATAATTCTGATAATTGACATACTGTGATTTCAATATTAAGTTTATTATTTTTGTGTTTGCTTCCTGTGTGCTTCTGTGTTTGCTTCCAAATCTTCTCCCTAACACCTCTCTCTTTGAACCCAACTGCCTTTGAATTCTGCATCTTTTGCACCTGAACGCTCGACTCTGACTTGCAAGTGTACCTGACGGCATCAGCTCACGTGCCCTAAAAACCTACTATGCTGCTCTTGCACTTCCTCTCTCTGCCCTTTTCACCCTTGTCATTTACCCAAGGCCATATGTTCCATCTGCTTGGAAATCAGCCAACATCCACAGCATTTCATTAAAAAAGTGCAAAAATGGACCCCTTAAGGACAGACTAATTAGCTTACTGTACTTCCATTCATCAGCAAGGTCATGGAATCCATCATCGCAGTTGACATAAAATCATTCCCTTTCTCCAACAGCCTCATCTCAGATCATCAATTCAAGTCAGACATGGTCACTCTACTTTGTGCTCTCCCAACAATGGATCTTGACCCTCAATAGCAGATTCGAGATTAGGGCCGTCTCAACATATCTCAAGCTTTTTATACAATCTGGCATCCTACCTTGCTCTCCAAACTCTCTGCCTATGGAATCCAAGACCAACTCCACTCTTGGATACTGACATCCTCCACTCTTGTAGCCAATGTGTATGGCACTCAACAGAATGCTTTCTTCTTCTCTCCCTGGCAAGGCTGGAGTACCCCAAGGCAGTGTTCTCGGCCCATAATTATCCTAAATCGTCATCAGTGATCTCATTGACTCTCTTGTTCTCTTTGTGATGACTCCACTCTCAGCCGTGACATCTCTCATCCCTCTGACAGGCAGGCAGTAGCCTCTTCCCTCTCTCAGACCTTGATAAAAATCACAACAAGGACAACACTTGAAACATGTCTTTCAATCCTGAGAAATCCCTAACACTCGCTCTTTCTTCTCTCAAAAGGACCATACCGCAAAACCCTCCATCTACTTTCTCAAATCCATCGATTTACTGATGTTCCATATGTTAACCACTTTCTTTAGGCGTTATAACATTACCAGGACTAATCACCTTAATCCATCGATTTACTTATGTTCCATATGTTAACCACATTTTTAACCATGTGTCTGACAAATCCTAACCCTCCTTATTTTTCAACATCATGACTCTTCTGATGTTAACTACCATACGTGACCCATGACCTTTGCTGCACTTGTGGACATTCTTTTCTTCTGGTATTTTATTTTTTTATTCTGGTATTTATATTTTTATTCTGGTTACTTTTTTTTTATTCTGGTTTATAATTTTTTATTGTGGTATTATATTTTTTAATCTGGTATTTTATTTTTTTATTCTGGTATTATATTTTTTAATTCTGGTATTTTATTTTTTTATTCTGGTATTATATTTTTTATCTGGTATTTTATTTTTATTCTGGTATTATATTTTTTTATTCTGGTATTTTATTTTTTTATTCTGGTATTATATTTTTTATTCTGGTATTATATTTTTTTATTCTGTATTTTTTTTTATTCTTGTATTTTATTTTTTTATTCTGGATATATATTTTTTTATTCTGGTATTTATTTTTTTTATTCTGGTATATTTTTTTATTCTGGTATTATATTTTTTTATTGTATTTTTTTATTTTTTATTCTGGTATTTATTTTTTTATTCTGGTATTTTTATTTTTTTATTCTGGTATTATATTTTTTTATTCTGGTATTTTATTTTTATTCTGGTATTATTTTTTTTATTCTGGTATTATATTTTTTATTCTGGTATTTTATTCTTTTATTCTGTATTATATTTTTTATTCTGGTATTATATTTTTTATCTGGTATTATTTTTTTATCTGGTATTATTATTTTTTTATTCTGGTATTTTATTTTTATTCTGGTATTATATTTTAATTCTGTATTTTATTTTTTTATTCTGGTATTATTTTTTTTATTCTGGTAATTATATTTTTTATTCTGGTATTATATTTTTTTATTCTGGTATTTTATTTTTTTATTCTGTATTTATATTTTTATTCTGGTATTTATATTTTTTATTTTTCTGGTATTTATATTTTTTTATTCTGGTATTATATTTTTTTATTCTGGTATTATAATTTTTATTTCTAGGTATTATATTTTTTATTCTGGTATTATATTTTTTTTATTCTGGTATTATATTTTTATTCTGGTATTATAATTTTTTATTCTGGTTATTATATTATTTTATTCTGGTATTATATTTTTTTATTTTGTTATTTTATTTTTATTCTGGTATTATATTTTTTTTTCTGGTATTATATTTTTTTTTTCTTGGTATTATATTTTATTCTGGTATTATATTTTTTTATTCTGGTATTTATATTTTTTTTTCTGGTATTATATTTTTTATTCTGGTATTATTTTTTTTAATTTCTACGTATTATATTTTTTTTATTCTTGGTATTATATTTTTTTATTCTGGTATTATATTTTTTTATTTCTGGATATTTTATTTTTTTATTCTGGTATTTTATTTTTTTATTCTGGTATATTTTTTTTATTCTCGTATTATATTTTTTATTCTGGTATTATATTTTTTTATTCTGGTATTCTATTTTATTTTTATTATTTTATTTCTTCTATATTTTATTATTTTATTGTTTGTTGTCGGGGGTGTTGTAAACTAATTTCTCGTTTACCTCTTCCATAAGCCTTGATTGCTGGAAAAACCTTTCTCTGTACAAGTTTCCTCACTTTTGTCATCTTTCACATTATTTTTTCAGCAGTTCCATTTCATCAGTAATATCCATGTATTTAGACGGTCCAGGTGCAACAGGATGGTACAGAGGTATAATACCTACCAACGAGCCAGCCATGTAGCCTGGGTTAGATTCCCAAGTTGATCATAAACTGTTGGATTAGTGTTTCGCAACCAGTGTGTTGCATCACAAGATGCATTGTCCCTCAGATGGACGTTAAGCCAGGTATTCTTTCTGTTAGCATTAACTTGTGGAGGTTAAAGATCCCATCGTGTCCTTTATAAAGGGTAGGTGAGTTATCACCTTCAATCGAACGTCAGGCCTGGCCCGCCGGTTCGTGAAGGGCTTTCAATGATTGAACCCACGAATAATTCGGGCTGATAAAGTCGAAATAGTAGTCATGGTAGTCGTTGTAAGTCCATCAGATAAGTCTTTACCATGGGAAATGAACACCACGTGACAAAGTGCAATGCTGATATGAGCACCCATCAGCTGATATAAAATGGAGACTTAAATCACAGTATATCATTCACCATCCCTAGTTCTGAGTATGCACCTCCCATCATGCATTTCGTGTTTGCACAAACCATTCTATCCTTTGCTTCCATGACAATTACAAAAGCTTTCAAACTTCTGTAAATGCGATAGAAGGAAGAAATATGGCAAGGTGAGAAACCTTCTGTCCTGTAGTTTAGGGGTCGAAAGGATCTTAGAGGGTCTTCAAAGTCTTAAAGGGTGTTAGAGTTCAGTTAACGACCGTGACTTTGTTGCGAACTCACCATCAGGAGGTCGATACCATGCTTGCTGAGGGAAGGCACATGACCGGACAGATTGGACATTGGCCAATGAGGAAAGCTTGGCTTAAAGGCAGGCAGGAGTTCCAGGCCAGGCCAAACGTCAGGTGTGGGACTGCCCAAAATACTACACACAAAACAGAGTTGTGTTATTAGTTGGTCATTCCAAGGCTCAAACACCAACAGAACCAAAGACCTAAAGTCTTCCTGATCACAAACATATTGCAACAATCTGAGGGATTTACTCCTCGGACCTCCATGACAGGCACAGCGGCTGGATAAGGTGATCTCGAGCTATCGGCCTGGGCAGCTATAATGATGAGAGATGCACTCGTGAAATCGGAAAGCACATGTGCTGTGACCTCATACGAAAACTACAATGGCACTTGGTAGAGTGCATACCTCCACCAGTTTACTTTTTGTATCTCACTGATAGGTCGGATCTGTATCGACCGTACCTGAAGCAAAATCTAATCGGCTTGTTCTTGTCACCTACCCAACTCATGTTATTTCAAAAGGTTGTGGACGAGTTATGACAAAACTTGGTGGATGAGTTGGTTAGGTCACAAAAACAAGCCGATTCGATTTTGGTTATGATAATTCAGATCTGACCGATTCAGATCTAACCTATCAGTGGGATACAAAATATAAACTGTTCAGCCTGGCGGAGGTATGCATACTACTGAGTGCCGCTCCAGTTATCTTCGCTAGAGGAGAGGGTATTGCATTTAGGTCCGTTTATTTGTTATTTTTCGTCATATGTCGGTCTGTCTCGTTTGTATGTTTGTCTGTGAGTGCGATAACATGGACGCTTTCAGCCATCTTGTCAAACTTTACCAAAGGAGTCCGAAGGACAAAAGTGAGGCTGTCAATGTTTTTTGACTATACATGTCAAAGGTCAAGGTGACAGTGACATCATTTGCATAAAACAGATACGACCAAAAGGGTTTGCGTTACGCGACGGCAAACTTGGCACAAATGAGTTGGAAAACATCACCTACAAATTCCAAGCAGATTTGAAAATCAGATTATGATTAAAATGCAAGATTTGTGTACGGGCTGGGGGACAGATGGCGCATTTCCAAAATGGCGGCAATCCGTTGACCATAATGTCGTTTCCATGGCAATGACGTCGCCCATGCGAAACTAAACGGGTTTTTTTAGCGACAAAGATGATAATTCAAAAACGCTTCAAGATACAGGTATCAAATTACAACCATGTTCAAATGTCAAGGTGACAGTGATGTCATTTGGATGATTGTCATCATACCTGTCAGGTTACTGTCTTGTTTTCAACATGGCTGCCACATCACATGACCTATGACATCATAGTCAGGTTACTGCCTGACGCCTTCTTGTTTGTTTGTTTGATTGTTTGTCTGCACAGAATGTGAGTATGATTTTTCTCTGCAACCGCTTGTCGGATTGATATGAATTTTTTTTACCATCGGAGTGACTACTCATGGAGAATGTTTTAATAATTATGATGTCATAGGTCATGTTATGTGGCAGCCGTGTTGACAAAAAAGGAAAAACTGGGCCACTGTATCACAGAAACTGCACCAAGGAAAACATTGAAACTTGGCACATGGCAAGTACTGCGCATGGGGAATAAGTATGATTTTTGCATGATGTCATAGGTGCCTTCATTATGACGTCATATTTGCATACATAGAACACTACATCCGATCAGTATGAAAAATTTTGAGGGTCATTTTGGGATAAATTGGTCAACAGGAAAATATTGATGACATCATCGGTCATGTACCCTTCAAAAATCTTCTCTGAAATGGCTGAACAGATCGAAGCAAAGCTTTACAGCAACGACCACCTATCCATGAGGAACAAAAGTTTCTCATCAATGACGTCATAGGTCACATGGTTTGGCAGTCATTTTGCATTTACCCTAAAACCTTTAAAAATCACCTGCTCCAGAACAGCTGAACAGATCAAAGGGACACTTCACACTAATGTTCCCGAATCCTTGGGGTTACCAGGGTGTTCACAAATATTTGATCGGTCACATGGTCTGGCTGCAATGTTAGATTGAACGAAAATCTTTAAAATATATATTTCTCTTGAACCACTTCATCGAGTGACGTGAAACTTCAAATTTATGATCTAGTTTTGATGGGGAATGTATGTTTTAAATTTTAATCTGATCGTACGCATGGTCTAGTCAGCAGAATTATTTGATTTTTTGAATCTGCATTCTTTAAAAATTTTTTTAAATAAGGCTCACTTGGCTGTGCTTGGATGTGTTTGAAGGTAGAGGAGCAGCAGCTGAAATGTGAATCCTATCCAGGTTCCTCCTGATGACGTCATCTTTGCTTTCTGCTTGTTCGGGTTCCTTCTGATTACTCCAATGCAGGACTGTACCTGTTTGATCTTCCATTCGATTTGAATTTAATTGATTTTAATCCCATTCTGAATTAAATTGAATAATAATAAATGTCATGGGCCAATAAATGCCAGTTCACATAACTGGTACTCAGGTGCGTGCTAAAAAAATAAATAAATAAATGCGTACTTCAAAGATGCTCCGACAGCTCAAAATTGTACGAGCACAATGAAGGCTTTTCATGGAAGGTTTTCTCAGCTAGTGTTGGTAAGATTGTTCCGTGATAATTCTGATAATTGACATACTGTGATTTCAATATTAAGTTTATATTTTTTGTGTTTGCTTCCTGTGTGCTTCTGTGTTTGCTTCCAAATCTTCTCCCTAACACCTCTCTCTTTGAACCCAACTGCTCTTGAATTCTGCATCTTTTGCACCTGAACGCTCGACTCTGACTTGCAAGTGTACCTGACGGCATCAGCTCACGTGCCCTAAAAACCTACTATGCTGCTCTTGCACTTCCTCTCTCTGCCCTTTTCACCCTTGTCATTTACCCAAGGCCATATGTTCCATCTGCTTGGAAATCAGCCAACATCACAGCATTTCATTAAAAAAGTGCAAAAATGGATCCCCTTAAGGACAGACTAATTAGCTTACTGTACTTCCATTCATCAGCAAGGTCATGGAATCCATCATCGCAGTTGACATAAAATCATTCCTTTTCTCCAACAGCCTCATCTCAGATCATCAATTCAAAGTCAGACATGGTCACTCTACTTGTGCTCTCCCAACAATGGATCTTGACCCTCAATAGCAGATTCGAGATTAGGGCCGTCTCAACATATCTCAAGCTTTTTATACAATCTGGCATCCTACCTTGCTCTCCAAACTCTCTGCCTATGGAATCCAAGACCAACTCCACTCTTGGATTACTGACATCCTCCACTCTTGTAGCCAATGTATGGCACTCAACAGAATGCTTTCTTCTTCTCTCCCTGGCAAGGCTGGAGTACCCCAAGGCAGTGTTCTCGGCCCCATATTATTCCTAATCGTCATCAGTGATCTCATTGACTCTCTTTGTCTCTTTGTTGATGACTCCACTCTCAGCCGTGACATCTCTCATCCCTCTGACAGGCAGGCAGTAGCCTCTTCCCTCTCTTCAGACCTTGATAAAAATCACAAACTGGACAAACACTTGAAACATGTCTTTCAATCCTGAGAAATCCCTAACACTCGCTCTTTCTCTCTCAAAAAGGACCATACCGCAAACCCTTCCATCTACTTTCTCAACAACCCTCTCAAAGAGGTTCAGTCACTCAAACTCTTGGGTCTCATTATCACTTATCAGCCATGATCTCTCTTGGGCAAGCTACATTTCAATATTGGCCTCCAAAGCCAGATGCCAACTGGGCATCATCCGTCGTGCGAAGTCCTTCCTTAGCACACCTGAGCTACTATCCACCTACAAGGCCTTAATCCGCAGGTTGAGAGAACACCACTCTCCCCTCTGGGCTGGCTCCACTGCCTCACACCTTGCTCAGCTTGATGCCGTGGAAACCAAGTCCTTCAATATCATTGGAATCTCTTGCGATTAAGCTGAATCTATGGGCTGAGTCTATGGACCAGGGATCAATCCTAAAGCTGATGGTTTTCTCACCTGTGAAACCACCTTCCACACTCTTTTCAATCTCATTCTTCCCTCCAGGTCTTCAAGACAGCTGTTCACCACCATCTCAAGTCATCCCCCATCAAAAATCATGATCTTTTCTACATCTGTTAAACCACCCCCATCCACTCCCCTCCCAAAATTTTTGTTTATGGATCCATATTATCCACCCTTTGCATTCTCCCTTACCCCTCGTCGTTACCTGCATCCCTCGTTTGGCCATCTCCGTCTACTTTCTCCCTCTGCCCCACTGTTGGTGTTTCCCCTTTCTCCTGATGTTCTCTTTGTTACATTGTGTCCTGATTTGTTCTGTCATCGCTCTTCCATGAGACTACACCATGTATAAAAAAGTATTTTTTGCAGAAATAGGATGCAGGGCCCTTGATTAGAGTGAATTCCTTTGCATGAAAGCTGAATTTGTCATCATCATACTTTTTATTTTTTGAATATACATTGTCGAAGCTCGTGTGAGAGCAAACACACAGAACGTACAACAAGGGGAACAGGAGACAAGAGGGGCAGGAGAGGGAAGCACAAAACAGTGTGGAACAGAGACATGGGGAGATCCATGGAAGGGAGAGGGACGGGGCGGGAAACACGGGGTAAACAAGATGGACACTGCAGGGACTTTCAGGTCCTAAAAAGCAATACCTATCGTTTTCGGAGGTGCAGCTGTGCACGTAATATCATGGAATGGCCTACTCTTTTGTCAAAAGCAATTGTGTGAACATTCATGTCTGCAAGTAAATTGTATCAGATGCAAGACCTAGCTTAACGTCCTCTCTAAAGGACAAGGTACTCAATAGTACAGCACCCTAGATATGAAGCACTGAGATGACAGTTTGCAGTCAGGCCAGGGATCAATCCTCAAGCTGATGGTTTGAAGGTGAGTATGTTCCATTTGAGTAACCCTTGTGAGCACAACATAATTGTACTGGCGTCTAATACAGCAACTTGTGCATTTTAAACGTTGTTACAAACCGAAATATGTGAAAGAGTTGATCAATCTCAGAATCGCCATGAAACAATGGCATTTTCGTGACCATTTCAGCAAAAATGGCTCCAACGCTCCAAACGTCAACAGGGGTGGAGTAACGGGCAGCACCCAGAAGCACCTCCGGTGCTCGGTACCACAGCGTCACCACCTGCACGGTAAGCAGAGAGGAATTTACCATCAGCATTCACAGAGATGTCATTGAGAATGAGGTATGTTATACCAGCCGTGAAGTATGTCACCATTCCTTCATGATGAGACCTGAGGAGCTCTGGCTTTGATCTGATAACTCTTGGGTCAAAAGGTCTAGCTGGGGGCATCTCCAGCCTTGGGACGTTGGTTACATTACAAAGCAAATCAGGATCCGTTCTGAACAGCTCGGTTTGACAACCAACCGAACTGATGTTACTTTCATCCACAACTTATATTGACCCAATAAAATGGCACAATAAAACATGCTCTTCGAGGGATAACAATCTCATCCTACTTTACATTGCAAGACATTTATACTTATTGCTATTTATTCGAGGAAAATGAGCAATTCTCCCAAACTAACGAATTCGATACAACAGGACAATGGGTTATATCCCACATCACTTGTTTGGGTCATTTGTTTTCATTCATAAATTCAGGATCTGTTCGTGCTCGTACAACTCCAGTGGCTCTGATCATTCCCTGCACCGTGTTGTGAGGTCGGTCGGGGAATGTTTGTTCGTTTTCCATGAAACCCGCTTGCCAGGTCTGATGTTCCATTGAAGGTGATTTGGGCAGGAATTTGTGCAATTTGTTCAATGTGCCGGCTATAACTCGCCCACTCTTTACGAAGGACACCGTGGGATCTTTAACGTCCACCAACTCACGACAGCACACGGGACACCCAGTGGAATGTCCATCCGACTCCAAGGGACAGCGCGCGTGCACACACACACACACACACACACACAGACACACATTGTTGTCCGGCCTGATGATGGTTTATAGGTGAGTGCAGTTTCCTCCAAGCTGTCCTGCCAACCTTCGCCAAAATTCAGGGTGATGCTCAAAATTGCTGTAAATACATCAAAAAGCACAATTTCAGATATTACAGTTAACTTTGTGATAATTCGGTGATAAAGTGTTTACTGTAGAGGGGAATTGGACTGGAGGAGTGGCTTTGGGAGGGAAGGAAAGGTGGAAATGCATGACAGCGAGCCTCGTAAATTAGTCAAAATAGCCACTTTTGCTGTTGTAACCATGGTAACAGCAGCACAATTTCCTGCCAGGCACCTGGTCACACCTTGATGCTGCATTCTGATCGGCTTTCTTGCTGGTTGGTTTTGTTTAACATTTGCTTTCCCTAATTTTCTCAATGCAAAGTCGGGGCTGGACCTTGGTCATTTGTCTTCATGACAATTGACTTGTCCTTTATTTGGATGTCAGGCCTGTGTCATTTTTACATTCATTGCTTCCTTTCCAGCCAATGGAAGTTTGCCCCTTGAAATGCTAAATAACTATACTTGTGTAAAAAGAGAATGCAGTTTAACACGTTCTGTTATTCGGGCAACCTGAGCTTTGCAATTCAAACAGATTCAGAAGTCGGTAAGTTCGCGGTCCACAATGTTAAACCTTTCCGAGCTACCAAGTATATGTAGCATGGATGAGCAAAATAGGGAAGGATTGCTTTGTTAGTCTTTCCATCTGAACCACTGGCTCATTATGCAAGAAACCCAGGTTCAAATTCCAAACACCATGTGATTGTCCATTTGTTTGTACACATGACTGAGGCTCATGGAAGAGCTAGAGAAGAATGGAAGGGAGCAAAATGGAAAGGGGGAAACACCAAACAGTAGAGTAGAAGTGAGAGTGAGATCAAGGGCAGGGGATGAGGGCACGTGTGGGTGAACAAGCTGCACACAACCTCAATGAAACGCAGCAAGGGGAGGAAGGGGAAAGTGTGGATGAAACAGAAAATGAAAGCTGCTCTCTCTCTATCTCTATCTTTCTCATACACATGTACTCTCTCATGAACAGATTCATCCCATCTCATCTTCAATTATCCTACCCTTCTTCCCGCCCATGGTACACTGAATCCGGTGGTGAGGTAGTTGCTCTGAAACAACTTGCCTTCTCTTCCTTGTAGGCAAATCCGACTCAAGGCAATCTTAGTGCATTCCAAAAAGTTCTGTTCTTAATTATCCATTCCGAATTATCACAAGTGCGTGTGAACTCTTAGCAGAGCCAGAAAACGTCTGTCCAACCTCAAGAATGAACCTTCAAACTTGTCTCCCTCCTCTAAAACCTGGTGGACCGGACGGCATCAGCTCACGTGTCATAAAAACCTGCACTGCTGCTCTTGTACATCCCCTCCCTGCCCTTTTCACTGCATCACTTTCCCTTGGTCATCTTTCTTCTGCTTAGAAATCTGCCAACATCACTGCATTACATTCAAAAAAGCATAAAAAACACAACATTCCATAAAAAAGATGCAAAAACAGATCCCCTTAACTACAGACCTATGAGCTTACTTCCAGTCATCAGCAAGGTCATGGAATCCATCATCAAAGTTGATATCAAAACCTTCCTCATCTCCAACAACCTCATCTCAGATCACTAGTTTGGATTCACACTAGGTTACTCCACTTTGGACATGATGCTTCTACTCACCCAACAATGGATAGAGGCCCTCAATGTCAGATATGATATCAGAGCCGTCTCTCTGGACATATCTCGTGCTTTTGATACAGTCTGGCATCCTGCCTTACTCTGCAAACCATCTGCCTATGGCATCCAAGGCCAACTCCACACATGGCTTACTAACTTCCTCTACTCTTGTGGCCAATGTGTGGAAACATGCTGTTCACCGCCATCTAATCCCCAATCCAAAACCATGATCTTTTCCACCATTGTTAACCCCACCCCAATCCATCCTCCTTCCAAATTTCTAGTTTTCCCTCCTGACAGTTTCCTTATGAATCCATCTTGTCCACCCCATACATTCTCTCCTGCCCCCATTCCTCCCCACACCCATTGTCTGCCCACCTACCTCTGTCTTGACCTTCGGCGCTGCTATTGGTGTTTTCCCCTTCTCTTTGCTCTTCCTTTTGTCCTGTTACGTCCTGATCTGCTCAGTGTACCAGTAGTAGCTCTTCCACGAGCGTTGACTATATGTACAAAAATAAAGAAAAAAACCAACCGACTTCTGACAAATTAAAATAGGAGATGGAATGGTGAAAAATCACAATAATGTGAAAAAGGAGAGAGCTTGGGAATGGGGACTTTGGAGTCAAAGACATCTTGAGTATGAATGTTGGATGACCTGAGGTAGTGAGGAACAGCTGGCTTGAAGCCCTGGAGGGAAGAATGGGACTGAACAGACTGGGGTAGTTGGTTCCACAGGTGAGAGAAAAGAGGAACAAATGAATGGAGGAGAGCAGTGAGCCTGAATTTTGGGAGTTTAAGAAAAATATGATTACTGGCAGACCACGTACACCCCTGCAGAAACTTGGGAGGGACAGAGCCAAGACAGGGCAGAGAGTAGTGCAAGACCAAAAAGGAGGCGGTATAATGCAGAGGCCACAAACCTGACACCTCTCTGTGATAAGAAAGTAACAGACCGAGACAATCGGCTTCATCGTGGGAAATCACAATGATTTTGAGGGCCTTTCTTTCCACGGCATCAGGAAGGGAAATGTGTGAGCCAGTGATGCCAGCCTAAAGAGGGCAATACTCCGTTAAGCTGTGAATGAAGGCCTTGTAGAGTATCAAAAGTTCAGATTTGCCAAAGAAAGACCTTGTACTACGAATGATGGCCAGTCAGCTTCTGGCTTTGGAGGCCATCTTGGAAATATGGTGTGCTCAAGAAATATCATGGCTGATGGTAAGTCCCGTAAGCTTGAGTGGCTTAACTTCTTCAAGTGGTTTGCTTCGGAAGAAGATGCGAGGGTTTGCCAGATGGTCCTTTATGAGAGACATAGTGAGAGAGTGCGATCTGTCAGGGTTGAAAGAAAGACCTGGTTGAAAGACATATTCTAGCTGTTGCACCAGCTCCTGATTCTATCAAGATCTGCAGAGAGAGAATAGGCTACTGCTTTCCTGTCTGAAGGATGTGAAATGATAAGGTAGAGGGTGTCCGGTCAGGTATGAAAGCATGCGCCAAGCAGCACATCGCTGTGTCCATTTTCCGCCTGTACTCCAGAGGCATGTGGTCAGCCCGTTTTCCTCCTCCACCCATGAGGCTCCCTCACTGAGAGAATCTGGTGAGCAGGATCAGCATCAGGAAAATGAGACACATGTCCATACAGGTTGCAAATCTCATCTGACTCTCAGCAAATGATTGTTAGACACAAAGTCTGAAGAGAGATCGCCAAGGATTCTACGAAGAGACCTGGTACGAAAGGAGTTAAATCTCAGTCTCAGATCCTTGGTCAGAGTCCAAGTGTCACATGCATAGAGCAAGACTGGAAGCACCAGGGACTTAAAGACTCAGACTTTTGTCATTCTGCATTGGTACCAACAGAGCCACACCCCATGATCCAGTGAATCCATGACTCCCCAGGCCCAACCCAACCATCTATCGACCTCTGGCTCACAACATGTGGAGACATGAATATCGCTGCCAGTGTAAGTGAATTTCTCTGTTACCACAACATCCTCACCACAAACAGAAACAGACAAGATGGCAGCATCCTTTAGAGAGGACTTCAAAAGATGAAATCCTGGATCTTATTTTTGACCCAGGAAACCCATAATCCCAGCAGCTTGAACTCCTTGTTCAACACCTCGAGGGCCCCCATAAGGATATCCAGCATCTACGCAAAGATGACTGAATCATCTACGAAATCAAGGTCAGACATCTTGACATTTCCAAATATTGCACCGCAGGTTGATCTCTCCGACATCCTCCTCAGAATCCAGTCCGTACAGGTGCTGAAAAGTGTGGGGGCCAGTACACACCCCTGGCAAACTCCAGTAACAACAGGAAATAAGTCAGAGATGGAACTACCACACCTCACAGCACTCTCAGTACCAGAGTATAGTTCAGAAATCAGATTGATCAGTTTTAGTGAAACCCCACAAAGACCAGGAATCATCCAGAGGGCACCCGATTCACTGAAGAATCAAATGCTTTGCAGAGATCAACATAGGCTGCAAGGAGCTCCTGCCGGAACTCTTATCTGCGTTTAGTGACATCCCAAAGAGGAAGGACACAGTCAATCGTTGACCTCTTTGGTGCAAAGCCCGAATGCTCTGGGGGTTGGTGCTCAAGCAGATGGTGGCGAACCATATCAATAATTATCTGAGCAAAGACTTTTCCCGGCACTGAGAGCAGTCACCCCTTGGTCATTGTTGCAGTCCTGGTGATCACCCTTCCCTTTCCAGAGAGGGACAACAAGGCCCCCCTTTCAGTCAGTTGGGATGGTGCCTGTGCTACAAACAGAGTCCAGCATTTCCACCAGCCTTCGGAAGTTCAGCATGGATGCGTCAGATCCCAGGTACTTTACCCCCTTTCAACTGGTTAACCGCAGCCTGTGTCTCCACAAACTAAGGTGGTTCACAGTTGATTGGACGGTCAGCAATAGGGATAGTTGCACCCCTGACATCAAACTCAAAAGCTGGTGGATCACCATGGTACAGCCGCTCAAAGTAACTGGCTTTGTGGGCCTTCACTTCAGGCACCTCTGTCAAGAGCTCACCACCTTCTTCTCTTACTGCATTCCACCAAGGAACAGGCTTGGAGCAACACAATGCACGGATTCCTCTGCAGCAGCACGAGAATCACTTGACCACAGGTGATGCGCTGCCATTTCTCAGATTCCTCGCACATGGATCTCCTTGTCCGCCCTTGGTGAACATACAGTTTTACGCCTCAGCTGCCTGAACAGCTCAGCTCTGCCATTCAGCCTGGCCCTGCGACTCTGGTCAATGGTATCCAGTGTCCCTTGGGAGACAAAGTTCCTCTTCCAGTGTTCCTTGGGAGACAAAGTCCCTGATGGTGGGTTCCAGGACAACCACCGGCAATATCAAGGATGGTGGTCTTGAAGGCAGTGCACAACTCTTCAGGATCCCCTAAAATA